>WBNM01043779.1:0-234980 GCA_013399055.1 Ramphastos sulfuratus | reverse complement strand
CCCCCCCCCTTTCAGGATTCTCTTGGTTCTATATAAAATGAAGTTTCAGTGAAGTACCAGAGTGAAGTTTCTGTAAGGTGATGTTTTGGGGTTTTTTATTCTTGTTTGTTTAGTTGGGTTTCTTTTGGAGCAGAGTGTTTGTTTTCCCCTGGTCTGACAGACTAAATGAGATGGTCATAAAACCAACACCAAGGTCTTTCTGCTTTCTCTCTCTTGGGAATGCTATGATAGCTCTCATTATATCTTCCTGTAAATGTTATTTGTCGTGTAACAAATATACTAAACTTGTTCTGTTCTTCTCACTTACATGAGCTTATGATTTGCCAACTTTGTGAAATTAAATGCAGGTGTATATTTTGGCTGGCTGTCAGATGTTCATGGCTTTTGTCATGCTGGCAATTCTAAATGTGGTAGAGGCATGTTTGATCCCTAAAACCATATGGAGGAACCTGATAATAAAATCTGTATGAAATGGAGTTAGTTTAATTGAATTATTGTAGTTAGGAAAACGTGGGAGTGCATGCTGTGAAGGGATGAGTAGCTGTAAAGATTGTCCTCCCACTAGCTTACATGTGGCTACAGTTTAAGTCTGTAGTTAAGTCTGTATTAAATAGTCTGAAAATGCTGATTGCATCTGGAATCTACAGCAAAGACCTCGTTTCATTTTTAGTAGAGGAAGAATGTCTTCTCAGTGAATGGGATTTTTTGGGTATCTCACAGATTCTAAATGGGTGTCAGAGTGGCAACACACGGTTTGAAGCACAGACAGCTTACTCTTTCAACATGTATTTTGGAAAACAGTAAATGCCGAAAGCTGATTTGTTATTATCTTGCAAAGAAGTTTAAGAACTGCTGCAAGTGTTCATTTGGAAAATTGCTGAATGAAATTTTCAGTGAATTTAGTAAAATTACAATATACTACAGTGAGTAATGTGCCCAAGTAATTAAATTTCTTGAATGTTTTAATCAATTGTTTTACTGTTGTAAAATCCCAGAAACAGCAGCTCTGTTTTCAGACAATCAGCACTTCAGTAACCTTGACTAGCAGCCTTTATTTTGTTGATAGAACTTCATTTGTAATGGATGTTACGTTAAATTTTGTTCTCTCATTATTCCATTAGTAAAATTACATGATTTTTACAGTCCCAAATTCCCTTTCATACAGGTCTTTGTACATATTTTTCTTTATTTTGTTTTCATTTGTTATTAGTTAGATTGTGTTTTCTTGTGAACTAATATTCATGTTAATGTTTAAGTATAATCTGGTCAGGTGTAACACGGAACTGCAAATTTTGTGGTCTTTCATTCAAGATAAATATTTTTGTTTTGAGATGAAGATATGTCAAAAATGTATTATCTATAAACATTTTTATATAAAACACTTGTTTATGTTATATAATCAGGACAAACATAGCTCTGTGCATGTATATTTTTGTTTATTTGTCCAGATTAATTTGAATCATATATAGTTGAACACTCAATACTGTGATGTCTCCAGCAGCTGATCTCTTATAATAGCTTCATGTTACTACATCCTTTATTTATTTATTATTTAATAAGCTTACTGCATCAATTTCTGCCAGGGAGCACAGGTGCAGAATAGCTGTTTCTCTCCATGATGACTGTATATTCTGGCTGTGTTTTCATTCAGTAATGAAGTTGTTGGGTATTTCTTGTAAGAAGTTTTGTCTTAAATTGACAGATTGATATGTAACAGAGGCTTTGTAATTCCTGTCTTACTTAAAAACTGACAGTGCCATATTATCAAGGAGCTAGACTTCAGAAGATATAATGTAATAGTATTAATAGCAGTCGTAAGTTAAAATCACTTAGAATTAATATATACCCCTTGCATATAACTTATTGCTGTTGTTAGCCATCAAAATGGATTTTAATGGAAATATGTGTAGTTATTAATGTCAGGTGGAGAAGTAAAGGAGGAACTGATGGATTTGACAAAACTTGAAGTAGTTGATAGGATGCCCTTCTCTAAAACAGTTCACTTTTCAGATGGGTAGATCATAGCCTTTTGCACATTATACAGTACTGGGTGTGTTGTGCTTAGCACATAACTGCAGTGTTTAATGGTACATGGTCAGAATTATTTTCCCACCTTTTGTTTTTTTCTACTTGCTGATTTTTTTTTTTTTTTTTTTCCTAAATAATTACTAGTTGGATTGCTGCTTTTCAATAGCTATAATGACATTAGGGACTTCATGGGCAGTTTAATCTGTCTCTGAGTGGGTCAGCTATCTAAACAATTGGGGGTCCAAAACAAGTATATCTGAACCATACAATTATTACTAGCTACTACTTTGTTCAGTTCTTCCACTTTTAGTTGTTTCTCAACAGAGGGAGGAAATTGAGACACAAATATGGACATACTCCAAAATAGCTGGTATAATTGGAAAACTGAGCTTTGATTTAGTAGTGCTCTAACTTGTATATACAACCATAATGATTTGCTACTATTATTAAATGAATAAATAATACTGCTGTAGTCAGTTTAGGTCAAAGAAGAATAAGGCACAAATGAACTCATAGCCATCTAGAATCCATGCAGTCAGTGAATGTAGAATAAAACTAATATTTGGGGAGAAACTAAGAATTTGACAGTTCTTAATTATAAACTATGTATTGGATTTTGTGCTGCTGTTTGATTTTTTTTTTTTTTAATTAAAAAAAAAAATTAATACAATTTCCACATTCCTCCTTCACTCCATCTTGTAGACATCTCCATAAGGCCTAAAATTAATCGTCATTTGGTGTACAACTATATGAACATTAAAGGTTGAGAACTTGTTTCTCTTTAATTGCAATAACTTCCCAAGTGTGTAAGTTGAAAAAAAAAAAAACCCAAAAAAAATCAGCCGTGAGACCTTTCAAAAAGAGAGCTTCTTCCTACAGTGACTACAAGTTCCCTCCTAAGAACCAAGTCCTCAGAATGCATCTGAAAAGTCCTGGGGGGGTCATAATTTATGGCTCCTAAGTTTTTCTTCTTTATGCATTTTTCAGACTGTGCTTCTCAAAAGTAGAATTTTTGCAAACCTTTCTAAACAATGTTTAAAATTACGTAGTGTTTTTTTTCATTTTCTAAATGCTTTTTCTTCAATTTTTTTTCTTTCCAAACCTAGTTTTTGCCTCTTGTACAATATTGCAGTGCCTTATGTAGGATAAACAGTTCCATCCAGCTTTTTGGCTTGTATATTTTTATTGATGGTAGTTGCAGTGTGACTCAAAACGATGATTTATAAGAAATCATGCAAGAATGTCTTCTGTGTGTGAATGTTTGGTGGAAAAGCCAGCTATTCATCAAAGTAGATGGTGTTTGTGCTCCTCAAGTGGAAGCAAGAACATAAGGTGTGATCAAATCTTTCATGTTTATTGCCTTTGGACATCCCAGAAAGAGTCTGGTTTAAATTGCATAATGTTCAGCTGAAAAAAATTCCGTTTCCAATCCAAACCCATATAGCCAAATTTAACAGTCCATTACCTGAAGCCTTACTGAAACACCTTAATTTCCCTACTGCTATTGCTTAGAAATAGAACAAAACTTTACAAGCTATTGTTTTTTTCTAATTCAGTATTCATTTTTGTTTAAATTAAAGAATAAACATGACTTAGATGCATGCATAAGCATACAGCCATTTTATGTAGTTCTTAATGAAAAATTAAAGGTTTGTAAGTCCAAGACTTCCTTTTTAAAAAATGTGTGTTGTTCTAAAAGAGCTTTAAAATAGACATTTAAGTAGCTGCTAGTCAGATAGCTGAAAATTTGTCATGAGAATAATTTTTTTTTTTTTGTAATTCCTGCATTTTTTTTCTTGCGCTAATTTGGGTTTAATATTGTTATTTGTTTTTCAAGGAAATATAACAGTAACATTCCAGTCAAACAAAAAAAATCTCTGCGGTATTATTTCAATGCATGCTGAATGAGGTGGAGCTCTAGGTTCACCTTCCTAGTGTGTTAGTCAGGCTTCCTACAAATCCTGCCTCTGAAATGAGTGTGCAGGGTTTTGTGCTTCTTATCAGTCCATTGGATGGTAAGACGCTTCACTTTAAGGCCTGATTTAATTATATAATGGAGATGATTATCTCTACCTTTATGCACTTCTAAAGCATTTCTATTATATATGCAATTCTAGGAGAGAAGATGAAGCTAGCATTTAGAAGAATCTTTCAGTATTATGTAGAATCAAGGTGTGTGTTTGAGGCTTAACAATTGTTTATGAGTTAGTGTCTATTGAGAATGTATTATAAGAATTTTCATAGCTAAGAGAGTATAAATTAAAACTAGGCAGGGATAGAGAACAGTTTTAATTACATTAGAGTTGCGTGATCTCATCAGAACAGCAGCTAAGCCTGAACATCTGTAGTACAAAGAACGAGTACTTCCATCCACATTAGATGGATTAGATAGCCAACTTACAGAACTTTGTGGTTCAGATCTTCCAGATACTGTAGTTTCATGGTACACCACTTAATACACTATTCTACTACCTGATAGATATAAAATAACTAATACCTATGTAATACTCTTATTCTTGACTTTTATAATTGTATTTCTTCTACACTTCAGTTTTACAGGTACCAGTACCGTGGGAAAGAGAAGCATGAGTCCTATTCAGGAAGAAACTGGCTCAGATGATATGGAAGATAGAGAAGGCCAAGATCCAGAATATAATCAGACTGACTGCTTTCCAGAGTCCCTTCCAGATGGTAAGAAGAGAGCCAAAAAGTTCAAAAGCATCGAGACAGAACAACTTCCAGCAGGTAAGCATAGTGTTTGTGCACATGGTGTTCTGTTCTGTTTGAGGCTACCTTAGACCTGAACAGAATTGAAGTTGTTTTCTTGAATGTCTTCACTTATTTCAAGATAACTTCTAACAGTGAACTTAATTACTCCATTACATTTATGGAAGTGCAGAAAATTTGTTGAACTGAACATTGGGGATTGGTTGTTTTTTGATGGGTCTCTTTTATGCTACAGAACCCAAAAAACACTCCAATCAACCATGAAAACCCAACTAAAACCTCATCTGTGATCAACCAAAGGAAAGGGGATGTAGTTCATTCCTTACCTGCTTATATTTTTCCTTAAGAAAGTGTTTTGAATAATTTTAGCTGTTCTTGATATTTTTCTTCTTTTTTCTAATGTGACTTTTCTAGTTAAGTTGCCCCAATATTCATGTCATAAGCAAAACTGAAAGAATTCTGGAACAGGATTCTAGAGTAGATTTCCTTTATAATCCAATACTTCATCACAAAATGTAGGGTTAATTTAATGTGAACGTTTAACATGGATTAGATAGAATCATACCATACTTCAGTGCACCTCGACATGCCAGATGTGTGTCATTAGACAAGCTCTGTTGCTTGCAAATTAGTCCAATTTTAATAAAACCTACCTGCTGCCCTGAAAGCTAATATATGTATTCTTTTAATTATCACTTTAAGACTATCCTGATAATACTGCTTAGCATCCCTTATTTACAGTTATTTGTGAGATATTTCTGTAAGCTGAGAAAACAATGGAATTTCTCAGTCTGGTCAGAAGATTACTGACCTCTACAATTAAGCCAAATCTTTTGACAGTCTGCCTACCTGCCCCTCACCATTCCTGGCACACTGCTTGCCACAGTGCTCTTTTAGGCTGACTGCAGTGTGATCCAGTCAGACTGCTGGTTTATATTCCCTAGTATAAATAAGTAGGCTGATGCTCTACTGAAACCTTTAGAACATTTACTGAAAATATGTTGACTTTCTGGGACTTTTGAGTGAAGGAGTAAGCTGCCAGACAGGTGCTGTGCTACTGGGCCCTTAAGCTTATGCAGGCCTTTTAGCTGTGTGGGGATTTGGCACTTAGGAATCACTATGCTGTGTTTTGTTTTTTTTTTTTTTTTCTGATAACACTTGGCACAACATTAATGGAAAGAGAGTGTGTTTAAAATCCTTTCCTGACGTTTTGAGTGGGTGCATCATGGTCACCCTTAACAATTCTTACAGTCTACCATGTGCACTGAGTAAGCCTTCACTTACTTTAAAGGCTTACTGAGCCTTGAGGAGTTCATTCACATTTCAAGCATTGCTAATTGTTGAAGCTTGAGGAATCTAATTTTTGGGTGTTGAAGATTTTGTTAAGTAGAAGAAATAGCCGGAGTCTGTTTGAAAAGTGTCGAATTGTGGGTTTTTTTCCTTTTGGTTTTACTTCTCAATGAGTTCTATAAATTGTCTTGTTTTATAGAACTCACAATACTTGAAAAACAAAAGTGGTTTTAGTATAAATTATAAACACAAACAATAATTTCTGGTATTCTAAAAACAGTTTTGATGTATACATTGGTATATGCAGTGTTCTGTGTGGTGTTTGTAACCGTAGCCTTCATTGTTCTTTGTGATTAAAGACTTTTAACCTATGCTTGATGTAAAGGATTTTTTTCAGGCTTTAGTACCTACATATTTTTTAGCTAAAATACTTTAAACTCTGACTAAACACAGGCAGATGACAATCAGATGACTACATTTCACCTGATACTTTTGCTGTGTTGTGTGAGTTACTGCAGCCTGTGTGGAGAAAAAAGAACGAAACTGACTTTAGGTCAAGTGGATTTAAACCTCAAAATATTTTATTTTTATTGATCTATTAATTTCAACTTCAGTTAGTAGTTTTTTACAGAAATGGATTAAACAACATTAAAAAAATGAGCCATACCTTTATCTGGAGCAATGCCTATGTTAAAGTACATTCAGATGTTAATAGTAATAGTTAATACTTCATTTTGATATCTGCTCTAGCCACTTCTGTCTGGAAACTGGTATTGTAAATCAAATATCCCTTCTCATGACTTGGTCAAATAAAGACTTTTGTAGCTGATTCAACAGCTGTGCTTGGAAATGGCTTTCTTCTTGTAGTTCAATAGGGCAATTTGGCCATGGAAGCATGTGCAAGATGACAAGAATGTCTACTCTAATTCCAAGTATAAAATTCATACTCTGTATTTGGCATTGTGGGAATAAACCTTATCAGTGTTGGTGTGATTCATCTTCTCCAGTTCAGGCTGGAAATACTCTTCACTGTCTTAACTGCCTTAGATAAGAGTAACTCCAGGTACAATAATAAATAGCATTAACTTCATCATTACAATTATTGCAAAACCAAAATTACTTGGATTAAAAATACTAGTTGCAAAAGATAACATTTGTCATTTGATGAAGAAGCTTGACATTAACCTCTTGGGTTTCTTTTTCCCTTTCGTTTTTTTAAGTGTCTACTGAAAGAGTCTCTTGGTTTCCCTTTGTAAATATTGGCTTGCCAGTAATGTATTTAGAGCCTCACTCTAGAGGAGAAAATGTATCTTTGTGCACTCTGAAAGAATAAAAAGCTTCTTGATTTTAATATTTATTCCTTTCAATGTTTGTATATTTATTAATATATTGTTCTATGAATGTCTTTTAGGAGGCCTCACAACTAGTTCCACTGGAATTTTTGAAGTCCCTGAAACATGGTAGAAAACAACTGCCTTAACAAGCAGAATTCATTGAAAGCAGTTGAGAGTGCACCTCTTGGAAGCCATATTTAATTTAAATAAAGTGGTGTTAACAAAACATGTATGTATTCTGAAAAAAATCAGTTTAATTATTTTAAACTGTTTATTGAACAATCGCTGTCAATTTTACTTCTGTGTATCTATTATATGGCTCGTTGTTGATCATGTGAAATCTTTGCTGTTGTAAATGATGTTAGATTTAAGAAGCAAGACAATGTATTTTGGTCACCTACTCTGGCATGCTGGCTATGAAATGTACAAAAAGAACTGGTACTCTATGACATATTTTGTGCTAGGCTGTTTTCTGTGCTTGAGGACAGTTTTACCACAAATCTTCTAATCTTTAGCTATTTTTTCAGGCAATATCAATATGCTGTCAGCATTTTTGGAACAGGTAGAACTGCAGTTTGACATACTGTTTTCTACCAGTTGCTTTATCTGGACATCTCCTTTAGTTTTCCATTTTCCACCCTGCACCCCCAGCCAGTATTCATCTAAATACCAATTTTCCTCATACCTTGCCCTTTCCAAAAACTGCTTCTTACAAGTTTCTCTAACATTACTTTTGTGGTGGGAGGTAGGTTGGTTTGTTTGTTCGTTTGTTTGTTTTCCACATATGTTGCTGTTTTCCCTCCTAAGTCTTGATCTGTTTCTTCCTTTCTTCTTCCCCAACTTGTGGGGTTTTTGTAAAAAAGTTTTTTGTTACACCTGTGACAAACCTGCAAACTACACCAGCCCTTTATTTGTGTAAAAGAGGATCTGCATTGGTAGATTTCTGGAAATGTTTGATATTTAACATTTTTGTATCATGGAAATGAAAACAAAAGATGTATTTCCATAAAATGAAAATTAAAAGACATTTTCTTAGGACCGGATTTGGGTTTTGTTTCTTAGTTTCTGATTATTTTTGTTTTCCTTCTTTTGTTCTTCATAATATAACAATCTTCTGTGTCAGCTTGGGGTTAGCAGACTGCTTTGGTCCATGAACTGCTCTCAAGGTCTTTTGTAAAGTGTAATCAAACAATGCAATAACCTATTTGGAGGCATGCCTTTTTTTTTTTTTATGATCGTAAGGGCTATGTAGAACTTGCATTACAAAGAGAAAAATAATTTAAAGATGTTTAATACTGAAATATTTTTTATTTCTAGCTTTGGATTAATACCAGTTGTGTGATTAAGTTGTTTTTTTAATAGGAGCTGTATCATCACATTCTCACACAAAAATGTGGGGAAGAAGACAGTGTTGTTAGTGATGCAAGGGGAAATTAGTAACTGAATTCTTCTGCTCTCAAGGACCCAGAGACTTTCTCCTCCAAGATGCATGACCTTAGGAGTAAATACTTGAATCACTTTTATCTTGAGTATCCAAAGCTACAAAGAAACTGCCAATTTAGCCTTCAGAATATATGAGACACTTTGAAGTTGTATAAAATATTCATCTCTTACAGAGATGATTCAGGTAATTTTTATGATGTTCTCTCTGAATTCTGGGGAGCGTTATTTATATCCTGAAGAACTGGCATAATATTATTTGAGCTTAGAGACATAATGTCAGAAAGATGCAAGAACATTTAAAGGGATTATTAAAAGTGCAGGTTAAGAGGCAAGGGAGGGGAGGTCTCTGCTAAAGAGACTCACACTGTTGGAAGAGAATCCCCCTGGAGTCTTTATGCTGAGGCCATAAGGATCTTCATGGTACTGACTTCACTCTTGAACAGCAGCACTTACCTGCAAGGAAAATACAAGTCTTAACTGCATTACAATAGGCTATGTACATCATTCTCTACACTACAAAGGTTAATAGATATTCCCACCCTTTCTACCCTCTTGCCTTTTAGAACTGTAATTTAGAGAAGCAGGATGTTATTTATCTCTACCTGTAATTAATACCTCTTAGGAAAATGGTGCTCTTTCATCTTCTAGTCTTTATATGTGTTTGATTTTAGCAGTCAACACCTAGATAAACTACTAAAATACGTGGATGTGGGACTGTAATACTAATTTTGGGTGAAGAAATGTCAGGAGTCCGTGATGGGAGGTGTCCTAAGAAGAAATTGACCCCACTGATAGTACCTCAAACCTTCTGTGGTGTTTGGTACTTCCCATCATTTGAAATGAAGTAATTAATTCTAGGAGGAGGAAGAATGAATCTTCTTAAATTAGATCCACATTTGTTTCCCAATACACGTTTAAAATATATGCATAGAATGTACATCTCTGTAATGTTTGTTTCTGAAAAACAAAGTTGTCATTGCTGTTCTTTATGGCTGTGGAGTTTTCTGGGTCTTGGTCTCTAGAATTTTATATTCTATTACTCAGCTGCAGAGGCATGGTGAGGCATCGACCTGACTGCTTCATCATGGAGCTGGTGGAGCTGTTAAGTTGTTGAGAGTGTGAGACAATCTGAAGAACTGATGTGAAGAAACATGGGAGAAGTCTGTCTTGGCAGGCAAATGAGGTAGGTGGGCTGAAATCCTGCCTTGTGAGAGGAGTGTGTTCATTTTATTGAAATTTAAACTTGACAATGATAATTTGTCAGTGGTGACCAAGCTTTACTGTTTGCATCAGAAAGCAAGTTTAAACTGTTTTTGAAGTGATCATTTTCAAATCCATCTCAAGCATTTATGGCTGAGAAGTATTAACTTGTGTCAGAATCGACAGGATTGGTAGCCCAGAGTACAGAAAGTTGGTAGCATACAAATAAGGACGAAAAGGTGATTGTGTAACATTAAAGGAAAGAGCATGAGTGTCCCTGTAGCGGGGATTTGAACAGGGACAGGTAAAAGAGAATGAAGACTAAGGAAAAATTAACTATCCCATGTAAAATTGAAATTACTGGGAAAGCAATGACCTTAGTCTTAATTTTGATCTTATGTTTTGGAGCAAAAAGCTAAAGGCTTCAGATGATTTAGGTGGACTAGTTTTAACTATCCATCAAAAGGAGAAATCAAGTGAGAGGCGGAAAGTTAAAAGTTCTGTTGATCCTGGAAAAAAAATTAGATGTTACAATTCTTCCATTCTTTCTCTCTTTAAACCTTTAAGTTCTGTCATGGTGCCCAGAAAATGTCAGGTTCCCTGGACATGATTTAAAGATAACATGGTAAATGTAACACAGACAAAAATGTCCTCTGCAACTGAGCTTCAGAGCATACACAAGAAGACTCTTGATAATCAAAATTTCTTGGCTTCTAACGTGTTTAGACTACTGCCAGCTGACCAGATGTGTGCATTGAAGATTCCTCAAGTTATTTCTCAGTATGTTTAGTACATAAATAAGCACATAACTTGCCTGTATTGTACTGTTGTAGTTTTAAACTTACAGTAACGTTCCCTGTGTGCTTTACAAAAATAGTGCCACACTGTCATTGGACAAAGGGAAATACATGATGGGTTAGGCTGAGATTTATATAGTCAATATGTTTAGAATTAAGATTTTGTTCTTTCTCTAATAGGTATGCATTAATTTCCAGTCATTATTTAGTTTTTCCCAAAAGAATAAGTATTTGCACTGATGTGCTTCCATGAGTCCCAGCTCAAGACAAACTCTCATAGAATGCATCTGTTCATTAATGGAGTGTGGAAAACATTCAGCCAAACTCTGAAGTCAGGTTTCCTTGCCCTTAAATGAATATAAAATGACAGATAGTTGCATTTATACATGAGCCTTCTATAATCTTCAAGTTCTTGTGGATTCCTGGTTGTTTACTAGGGTGACCCTGCATCGTGTGGTTGGCATTAGCATGCAGTTGGATGTGAAAATCTGGAGGTTGTGGCCATGCCAAGCCACTTGCATCCGAACCTATGATCTGTTTGCAACCCATCAAATGATTGAAAATATGATTTTTGTTAAAGCTGTTAAAATTCAGCCTTTGATGTTACCAGTTCCTTATGTAAGCCTCAAAACCCCTTTGCACTGTGGCGGTGTTAAGAGCAGCTGGTTTATTTGATTGTAATGACTGAATAATTTTCTCTCAGTAATGAGTGTGTTTATCTGTAAGTACATAAGTATATATTAACTTCTACCTTGAATATTCTTTCAAATCTAATTTTGAACTTAGAACATTCAAGGAAGACCGAGCATGTTTATTTCATTTATATAATCAGTTATCTTTTTTTTTTCTAAATAGAAGTTAGATGACTTCAATGTGGGCTGCTTTTTCTTCTTCAAAAATAAATCTCCTTCCAAGCACGTATAGTATGCATGTCTGTGAGCCTACCATTTTACATTTTTGTATTAGGGGAAGTTGCTTTTGCTGCATTCATAACAAATAACAGATACATATTTGATAAGAATTCCACGATAGTTAAAATCAATCCTCTGTTTTGTTTGGAAAACGTCTGCACTTCAGCCATCCCTTTTAATTCTTCCATATGCTGGATTTCATTTCAGTTATCGTACTTTTTTAATGTGCTGTTGTGAACCTGCCATCAGTAAATGCTTTCCTGTCTAGTGTTGATGATTTCTCAGTTTAAATAAGGAATTTGGAAAATGCTGTGGTTTGTTTCTACGGGAGTTCAGGTGAGGTAGAGTTGTGATACGTTCTGAATTCTAGTTTGTTAAATAAAGGTAGTCCCCTGCTTTCCTTCTCATGCATTCTTTAACAGTTTAATGCACACCAACCCTAACTACAGCTACCACATTCTTGTCTGTTTCTACTTACTAAAATGCTCACTCAGATCAAAAACTTTCTTGTTCCTTGAATACTTTCCTGAAAAAAACACACACACAAACTCGGCTGTAACATTGAATTCAGAATTCTGAAAAATGGCTACTGTTTAAACTACCTGTAGTTTTACCTGTGCATGCATCTCCTTTATGTTTAGGAATAAAGTATTGAGATAAGCCTACTCCTGTGACTTGAACATAGAATACAATTTCAAATGTAGGCATACAGTCTTAAGGTAGATTTGTGGAAGGTAATCAATATTTAGATTTCCATTACTCTTTTTGACAAATAGATTTCTGCTTGCTTCCCTCGGCAAGAACTGAAATCACTGTTTTGAAATTGCAGTCTCTTTCACTTTCATAGGCTGTTTTCATGCCTCAGGCAATCTATGTAATCTCAGTGTATTAGTGGATAGAGCAATCCATTTCCACATGCAGAATATTTACATGAAATGGAACACAAAATTATTAATCTAGCATGGTGACTGTTTAATATACTCCAAAGGATCCTGAAACTATTCAGCCATGCTACCAGCAATGCAAAGGAATTCCTGCAAGCCAAGGCTGGAGGCACTGGCAAACCTCTCATATAACAGCCAGGAGAACAGTACATTGTCAAACATAAAAGCTAGAGAAAACTGGAAAATTTTTTTTTCTTTGCAGGCTGAAGAGCTAATTCAAAAGTGAAAAATCCTAAAACATACTAAAAGAAAATGGAAAAAGGATATCAGTAAAGGTGAGAAGTAAATTAGTTGTTTGAATTTTGAGTATATTGGCACATTCAGTATTTCTTGAATAGAAAAGAAAAGGCTTGTGCAAATAAGAATTACTGTAGACAGTGTTCAGTGATGCCCTTTGACAAATAACTAGTGATTTAAATGTGACACTAAATTGATGAAATAAAGGATAAAAGTGTTCTCTTGTATAATATGCAACTGTAATAATACTGCCTCTGTGTACTGAGTGCTCAGCTGGACTGCAGGGTACACAAGTAGAATTGCACCTTCTGTTTAGGTGCCTTGTCCTTGTTAGTGGCAATTAATACATAGTCACATGTCCTGTCAAAGTCTAAGAAGCTCTACAGATGCTACTTGGTTCCCATAGCTGTTCTGTTAGATGCCAGTAGTGTGGTATGTAGATTAGAAATCTTTACAAAGTATCTGTTTATTTTTTTTATGCCAACAATGTGCAAACATTTTGTCAAACACTGAAAAAAGAACCAAATGGTTTATATTATATAAATTCCTTTCCTTCATTCTTTGTACAGTCTTAATAAGAGCTTGGGCACCTCAGTTGATGACTTATTGCTCACTTCTACAAACTGAAATTATTTTCTTAGCAAAAATTCCTGCTAGATTTACTATCTGTATGTTTGAGACAGAAGATTCTATATATATTCTCAGTATTTCAGTTTTTTTGCTTAATTTTTCAGTTTAAAGGTAATTACTGAGGATGTTGCCAGATTTTGGAGAGACAAGCATCACTAACACAAGCAGTTTTATTGTCTTGCAAGGCATATTCTAACAAAGCTATGTTTACCTAGCTCTAAATGTAAGTATTTGATGACTGCAATCAAATGAATACATGGTATGAACAGGAGGAATAAGGCCAGGCATTGACATCTCAGTACTGTGGGAAACAGAACAGAGTAAATGATCTTTTTGGCCTCCAAATCTGACCAAATTTGTATTTTTTAGCAATCCAATGGTAGAAATGTCTGGGGAAAAATAGCAGGAAGCTGACACACTTGTATTATTTTGAGTAACTCAAGTGTTAGCTAACTCATGTTCAGGAAACTTGGGTTTTATCTTTTTAATGCTAAGAAGTATTTCAGATAGATTTAGAGTTGTGGTTGGCAAAGCGGTCAGATTTCAAGTTTCTTCTAAAGAACAGTGAGTTGCTTTCCAAGTCTAAAATAGTCTCAACCAGAAGAAGAAGAAGGGGAAAAAAAAAAAAAAGAAAAAAAAGAAAAAAGGGGGCCAAAATTTTCTGTAGGGAGATGTGAATAACAGGGACTTTGAGTAGATGAGAAAGTTTTGCAGGACTCTTGCATTAGCTCCTACATTTCATTGCTGCTCTAACAGACATAGATGTTTACTCCATCAATTACTCCATCCACATTCAAAATAATAAGTAAAATATCAATTTTCAAAGCTCCTAGTGTGAACACAACAGAGGTCTTAATGTAGTTAACAAACTAACAGAGTTCTGCCATGTTCCTGACTTATTTCTATGGAGTAGAAATCAGAGTGAATTATCGTAGGAGAAAATCTGAACTATGCCAGTGATCCTTCTGGATGGGTGGATCCATCTTAGCATGCTCTGGCTGGCTTTTAGGTAACTGAAATTAGTACTGGAAACTGGAATGGAAAAAACAGGTTATATAAATAAGTTAGAGCATCCATAATCATAGATTCACAGTATCTGCTTAATAATAAAACTGTAGCAGGAACTTCACAGCCCTGATGAAATTCCAAATACCCAAACAAATGAGTAACTGAAGAATTTACATATTCAAGTTGAAAATGTTGAGTGCTTTATTTCATTAAAGGTGGTAATGATTTAGTGGTTAAATATAATACTATGCTGCATTCAAAAGCACAGTTTCCCACTACCCCTTCATATCCTGAATTTGAGCCCTGTTTAAATCACTGTAAAACTGCTTGGCACTTAATCATTTCCAGACATGCCAGTTCATGCACTTCTCTGGGATCCAGCTCACTCTCATGTGTCTGCAACTGTCTCACACCTTTCATGCTGTGAAAGACTTATTTTTTTAATGCTGAGCTGACTGGGATCTAGAAGTGCAAGCCTCCAAGTTTAAGCAGCTGCATAAGTTCCACTGAACAGTGCTCAATTCTCATACAATACATGGTGCTGAATATTGTATTTTACAGAATCCCAAATGTGAGAGTTGAAAAGTTGCTAGAAATAATTTGTCTGAAACTAGTGATTCTTCATAGAGTGGTTTGTCTGTATTCCACCCTGGGGTATTTCTCTGAGTTCTAACACAGATTGTTTGGAATCTGCAAACATTCTGATCAGATTTTGCAACAAATATCAATGGTGACTTTTTCTTCTCTAGTTCACTTTTTATTTCCACTGCTCTGTGGAGAATTATATAGCAGCATACAGCTTATCCTCTACAGTTTACAAATATTTTCAACCTTAATGAGGAATAAGATACTTACTTGCCTTCACAGGCTTAATTCTTGCTGCACAATCTCATTCTCAAAAGGCAGGAACCTTCTTTCATTACTGGAACTATGTGTGAATAGCTGTGGCTGTTAAATATCATCTGAGAATGCATATAACTTGTAGATGATTTATATTAAGATTTAAATTGAGTAATCAGTACAGGTAATAGTGTCTTTAAAGGTCAAGGTGTTTTTCCCATGGTGGTGAAAAGTTTTCTGGGGAATTATTTCATGTTAAACCAAAACAAAAAAATGCCCCAATCTAATCTCAGAGAATCCAAGAATTTCTTTTTTTTTTTGTTTTTTTGGGGGTGGGGGGAGGGGGTTGTACCTATATTGAGCCACGAACTACATAAAATCTCCCACCTAAAAAGCTGGCATTTCTGTGCTCATGCTGCTGTAGCAAAGCTCAGGTAAGTTAATATTTTCATTAGTTCAGACTTAACTTTTGTGAATTTCAGATGGTTCTGACATTCTTCCTGTCAGATAAAATTCTTCTGATTTTAATTTACTCATTATAAAACTTCTGGGATGTATCTTAGGACATTGATTTATCTAGTGTTGGACTGAGAATGAAGCTCAGACACTCAACCCTATATAATTTTGAAGTGTTTTGTAAATGTAAATTTAATATATTTAGCTAAAGTCTCTAGTTGAGGATAATTCTTTAGTTAATCTATGAAGATTTGCAGCATTATAAGGGGAAACTACAGTATTTCCTATTTTTCCTAACACCATATAGTGTAATTTCTCTGGCAGTTTTACTGGCACTTCTTTCAGTTTAACATAAAATCATATCACAGAGAACTTCACATTTTCCTGACAAAATAAAAATGAAAATGTTAAGATTTTGATAGATCCCAGGTGTGGAATGACTCCAGCATTTAACTGATTGATATTGTAGAGCTCTTTATCTGACACACAGGTGGAAGAGGATGCTCTAATTAACTTTCATGTTTTGGTAATGTCACATAAGTGTATTCTATTGTTTTGGTTTGTTCTGTTTTTCTTCCTTTTTAGTAGCCACTGAAAAGGAACAGCCACTGAAATGCTAAAAATGAGGATGAATGACACATTGTAGGGAAAGAGGCCACATGCCAAATTCCACACATTTACACTGCCAACATTTATCCACAATGTTGGCAAAGTGGAAAAACACTTCTTAGCTGCTGTGTTATTTATGACACAGATAATTTACTTTTTTTTCCTGGTAGGACAGCACTGGATAATCTGATTTTTGTCACCATCAGCTTAGCCACCAGTTTGTAGTGTGACACTGGACAACTCATTTTAACTCATCTCTGTCTCATCTGTAATATGGGGGTAATAATTATGTATTTGGTATTAGTACTCTGTGACTGAATTCAGTTAAAATCCAGGACTATACTGTATTTTTATGTGAGACATTATTGTACATGGAAGGAATCCTTGAATTAATATAATGAGAACTTAGGATACTGTGAATTTGCTGTGAATATTGGTTTTTATGGACAGTAGGGAAATAACTAGTTTTCTGTCTGTTACTAAGTCTTTGACAAATTTGGGTGCCACAGTTTTCTTCAGTTTCATTTAACAGGTATGACAAAGCTATTCTGCCTCATTTGTCTTTCCAGGATCTGTCTTCTCTCAGAAATCTCATATTTTGCTGTCTTGGTTGTTACTCTCCCCTCTCTCTCTCTCTCCCCCCCCAGTAAACTGCATTATTCTGTGTTGTAATTAAATGTATAGGGGTGGTGTTATGTTCCAGAGTCTTAATTCATGCAGTGCTTTCCCCCCTTGTTTTCTTGTCCTGAAAAGACCTGTAACGCAGCTTTTCCTGGTATTGTAAACTCCCAACGGAGAGTTGAAGCTGGAAATGTATGTTCATCCATTGTGAATGTTACTTTGAACAATGTGTACTGATTCTTTGTGCATGTGGTAGTTAATTACCATATAAGAGATTTCATACAGAAATTTGTTCTGGGAAGATGCCTTAGGCAAAAAAGACAAATTCTTACGTTTTGAAACATCTTCACCACTACAGTAAGCAGTGCATGCATGTCTGAGTTCAAGCAGCTAAATATACACTGTAAAGCTGACCTGTGGAGTTACTTTGTCACTCTTACACAGAAGCAATTTTTCTTTGCAACTAAAGAACTACACAGGAGTAAACCAGATGCGAGGTGCTGGGGGAAAGGAAGTGCAAGAAGAATTATAATAGCTTCTCTTCAAATTAATAGTCCAGGTTTCCTTGGTTAGTACTAAGTGCCTATTTGTATAGGCATGGTGGTCTGTAGGACAGCGTACCCTTTTCTTGGTATTAGTAGGAGAAAAGAACTAGTTTTTTATTCCTTGGACTAAAAAAAACTTTCTAGTGATGTTTAGTATCTGCTACAGTTCTCTTCTATTATTTTCCTGATACAGTGTAAAGCATCATGTAAGCACAAAGAGAAAGCTTTATCCTGTTTCATGTGGTCGGTATTGTTGGACATACTCATTTGTTTCGGTTCATATCTGATGTATTCAGTCTTCATAACAGATAAACTGAAACTCTAAAGTCCAAAACACTTAATTGTGTTGCTCTGAGTACATAAAAGTGGGAGTTAGTTGAATTTATCTGGGTTTTAGATTTTTTTTTTTTTTTTTTTTTGGGTTTTGTTAAGTTTTGCTATTTTAGTGGGGTTTTCTTTGTGTGTGTGGTTTTGGGTCGATTTTGTTCATTTGGGGTTTCTTGGTTTTATTGTTGTGTTTTGGTTTTTCTCTCTAAGGGATATTTTAGGTTATCTTTTTGTCTTTTTTTTTTTTTTTTTTTAACTCAAATTCTCCTGCGTTAGAAGTATCTCCTTGCAGCAATCTAGACTGCTCACTTTTTTATCTTTTGAGTTTATATGAGTGGAACAGAGACCATTTTTGTTGTTTTTTTCAACTTCCATTTAGGCATTTATATTCTTGAAGTTTTGCGAGATTTTAGTGAGATTGTTAAAATTTCACTTTCAAGATTTAATTTTTTTTTTTTAAAGTTTTAACAAAGTCTGTGTTCTATCTTATCCAAATGCAGTATTTTCTTTTGTGCATTGTTCTGCTTCTAAGTCATGAACCTGCCAACTAAGGATATTGTTAGTGAGCCAGATATCTCCAGGAGAAAGCTTGTCAAGGTGGCTTGAAAGTGTCTGAGGTTTAGAAACCACGCAATACAGGAACTCATAAAAATACATGATTTATGCAGAGAGGGTTCTTTGAATCTAGAGAAAAAGTGTTTTGGGCTCAGAAAGTAAGGTAGCAAACTCTTTTTAAAAAAAAATTGTATTTGCTCAGGATATAATTCCTCATGTCTCACATGCAGTGCCTGCAAAAGGCGGTATTTCACTCTATAACAGAAGCATCTCAAGCAAGTCATTCCTTGAACTTAATTTGGTCCAAAATAATTAATTTTTCTAAATTGAACATAGATAAGTCACACTTTTTTTTTTTTGCAACATAAACTTTAAAAAAATATTGCTGTGATATAAACATTGAATGTACACAGTTAGTCTACACAAAAATCCCTTTCTAACTTCAGCATTTATACTTCTCAACTGTGTGTTTCTTTTTTCCAAATTGCAATCTTAGGTTGCTGTGACAGAAAATCATATCTATAGACAGAAAGAACACAAGTAAAGCTTCTGTTCAGAAGCCTGTAGAATCTTTGTACACAATCTCAATTTAAAAGGTGAGCAGTTGATTGTTTCCACATTGTTTTGCTTGTCCTAAAGGCAGAATTAACCTTTATTATTTATCTCAGTGAGAGAGGTTACAGAATTTGTGATCCATCCCTCAGCTCCTCAGAAGCAATTGCAGTAGGTGTTAGGCATGGAGAACGTGATGGACAAAGTTTATATTTCTCTCAGAATTGTAAATTGGCAAAGTGAGTTGCTAAACATCTTTATGCATGAATTTCTCTGAGGTTTCTGAGGATGAGAGATACTTTAACATCAATTCCTAAATAAGACTGAAGTACTCGTATTTCAAATATAAGAGAAGGCTTAATTTCATCTAATTGAAGCTACAAATCAGTTCCAGTAGAAACAAACTCTGCTGGAGGATCATCTCATGCTAATACACAGGCTTTGTCTGATGAGATTAAACAATCTTCTGGAGCTGCCCAGCTGTTTTCCTGTGAGCTGCAGAGCAAAAGCAATGGTCTAACTCCTGGGGAAATTTTCCCTGTGAAATGTTAACAACTTTGCTGTTGTCACACTTGCCAATACTGTGTCACATTTTGCAGCATGAAATTTACAAAGTTACTGGGTGTTAACTTCAACTGTTTTGTACATTTACAATAGGAACAATTAAATAAGGTTTCAGTTAAAAAAAATTTCCCTGGCAAGCTTAAGCAAAAGTTTACTTCAGTAAACCAAACTCTTTGTCCTTTGCAACCTGCTCTCATAAGGCCTCCTCTGCCCACCCAGGAAGGAAAGTAACACCAAAAAAAAAGATTTGAGATGATTTGGAAATGATCCAATGCACAATAACCTTAGCCTATTTGCAGAAAAGCACAGCAAAATGCAGAAGCAACAGTGGAAGCCAACAAAACAGTTCTCCCCCACCCAAGCACTCAGGAGCCAGCCCAGCAGAAAAGACCAGCACCCCAAACCTGGAAACTGGAAGTAGCAACTGGAACAGAAATCCTCTCTTGAACTTCAAGTCCCATGACACTTTACTCCAGACAGCATTTTCATTTTGAAGCTGGCATGATGGCAGCATGGTGTTGAATATCAGCAGCAGATTCAGCTCAACCTATGACACTCTTAGGAAGCCATCTGTTTGAAAATGGTAAGGACTTCGAAGGTGATGTTCATGTCACTGAATTGTTGGCTCTTGTGTTTCTCATTATGTGAAACTTATAAGCAGGTATATGTAGATCTTGGAATTTATATGCTAACTATAATTATTTTTGTCTGATTATTTGTTTGCTGCTATAAATTGTCAAAACAAGAATCGGTGTCAACTCACAATTCACTCAAGAACTGTAATGTACACAATCTGAAACACATTCCTAATCTGTAATTTTTAGTTGTTATTTTAAAATTATTTTCTTCTACATGAAGAAATAATGTCCTACACATGGCAAACTGCTAAAAAAAAAATCTCATGTTTTGTTAACTTTTGCTTAGCAGTTTCCCATTTGATACTTTGGATGTTAAATAAAGCAAATAAGCAGGTGGAAATTGGGTCATAGGAATCTTTCTGGTGCCAAAAAAAAATTAATGGAAATCGTTGAGCATGGCTGTATTTTCTAAGGAGCTTTTCTGTTCTCATCTGATTTTGGCTTAATATTCTTTATTACGTATGTTCAAAACAATTACAAATTAAAGCTGAATCCATTTGGCTCTCATCAGCTCCTGTCAATAGCAAGCACCTTTCTTACAGAGAGATGACCACTGGAAATAAGAAATCTTTCATTTGCAGTGTCACAGCTTTACTTTTACCTTTTTATGATCTTTACATTTCAGTACTCTAAATCTGAACAAGAGCAGAAGCTATAAAACTCCAGTCTACTGATTACTTTTTATTAGATTAATGCTTGCTTTGACTATTGTTAAACAAAAGCAGATTTTTTTAATAGGACTGGCAATACAATTGGTAGATTATATACATAGGGCCTTTTTTTCCCCCCTTGCAGTCTTTTAAAAAAAACAAAACAAAACCATTTGGTATTTGCTCCTTGTTCTACAGAGATCAAGGGACATTGTCATAGTGACTAGCATAATGAAAACTATTGTGAAAGCTGTCATTAGCTAAAGTTTTCAGTTTTGTCTAACCCTGTGTTGTTGCTGTATTATCTTGTGGTAAATTTGGTCCTTGACTCCTGGTTTGCAGATACCAAACCCAGAACTATTTCTGAAGACATAAGGTGTAGCTAAAGGGGAAAAAAATTAAAAATTCAGATAAGGAGAGTGGGTGATCTGGCATGCACAGGATACCTAAATCCTACTGTATACTATAGACGAAAGGATTAACTGAAATGAAGTAACTGATTCTGGGCCTCTTGAAATAGGAAAGCATATGTCTGGTAAAAACACCCAGCATAAACACATTTCAAAATCAAAAGCAATGTCATAACTGCTGCCTTCACTTTAAGACAAAGCACAGCCACACTCTGAAATGATTGTGAGTCAACAGCACTTGATTTGCCACACAGGAGAATGAGACAGTAGCATGTTTATGAAACACATCAACACACATGCTGTCTCATTTTTCTACTGTTCAGTTCTTTTCTTAATGGATTTTTTTTTTCTCAAGCAGGAAAGCTTCTTGTATATTCTTTCACTTGGTTTTCATAACTTGTGTCTCATTCTTTTAAGCTACCATTAGCTAAATTTACCTAACTATTTTAGAGGTTAACAGCAGTGATGCTGATCCTTAAAAAATAAAGAAATATAATCTTTTCATTTCAATTCTGACAGATATCAATGTAATGTCTCTTGAGTCAAGATGCAGCAGCATCAGTGGGTCATGGAGGAGTGTCTGGAAGAAGAACAGTCTTGATTGCTGCTCTGTTATTTCAGGAAAAATGTGAGATTCTGACTCCCTCGGTTAGCTGCAAGTGTGGCATGAGGCTGCTGACGGTACTCCAGAAGGGATACCTGAGTTAAACCTCATCCCAGTGTGCAGAGGGAGTAGAAAAGGAGATGAAGTGCCCAGTGCTGGGCCCACAACTGCAGATCGCAGCATTAGCTGCCTGGAAGCAAGTTTGTCAGGAGGAATCACTGATGTGTGGGCAGTTAGGCTAAAGAAAACTAAATGTACCCAAATTTGTATTACTGCCGTTACAGTTACTTTGCCAGGATACTTCCTGAAAGACATTTCCCCAGATGTGAAACTTGTTAACATGTCAACCCAGGTCAGCTTGCATCAACCTAGGATTCTTATTTCTGATAACTAACTAGTTATCAGAAAGATAACTAGAATTACAATTCTTGTGTCTCACCAAGAGTTTAGATAGTGATAATTTGCAGTTATGTCAACAGATAAGAAAAATACTGATCTAAGAAATTTAATTCCTGCACATAAACCTCAGGTTATGTAACTTTTCAAAGCCAACTTACTTATTGCTGTAATTTGTGTAAATTGTTTTGGAACAGAGATGAATTTACCCAGAACAAATGTGGGTTGTCAAGCATTTTGTTTAGTTACTAGCTACTTAATTATATCTGCATACAATCATAGAATGGCTTAGGTTGGAAGGGACCTTAGAGATCATCTACTCCAACCTCCCTGCCATGGCCAGGGAAGCTTTTCAGCTGGACTCAGCTGCTCAAAGCCTCATCCAGCCTGGCTTTGAACACCCCCAGGGAGGAGGCATCCACAACTTCCCTGGGCAGTGTATTTGCATTCTTCACCACCCTTGTATTAAAAAAATTTCTTCCTAAGATCGAGTCAAAACCTATTCTCTAGGATTCCATTGGTAAGAAGGATCAGCATTTTCATCTTACCCTGGTTTTGTAATGCATTGTCTAAAATTTACTAAGTACACACTATTACTGCTAAAAGGTGAAATGCAGGACATACAACAGTACATAATCTGGTTAAATGTTCTGTCTAATTAATTTTTATTAATTGTGATTTATATTGCAGCATGGTGGGACTTGATCTTAGGGATATTTTCCAACCATGGTGATTCTATGTGATATGGAACTTCCACTGAAAGAGAAGTGGAAGTTTTTCATCCATCACAAATGCGGTTTGTCACATTCACGAAAAAGTTATAGGTGATAGATACCACCTACATAGATAAATGTTACAATGTCTTTAACATAAATGTGTAAAAGATGAGTCTGTGGTAGGTTGGCTGTCAGTATTCATTTTTGTCATTAGTATAAGTGGACTAAAAGCTACAATATTTTCGTTTTGAGTTTCATTTAGGTGGTTTTTTTAAATGTCTTTTTTGCCAACCAATTTATCAGATGTTCACAACATTCCACGTGTCATTACCAGGCTAGTTACCTTTTCTTTCTGTGTCAATACAATATGCTACCATTATTTACCTGCGTAATACTGAAATTCAGCTTTTACCTCTGCTTAGATCTGTGTGTAGTGAGTATTTCAGACAGATACCATCTCTTGGTGAAATGAAGCTGCATGCAATTCATTGCTGTTTGATCCTTCAAGTAATTGTTAATAGTTGCTTTTATTAATTTGTATAACTTACTGAAAAACGAACAAACAAAAAAACCCACAAAACACCTGATGGGGGGGTGGGTGGGGTGAGTGGTTCCAGGCATTTCACAGTATGGAATTGAAGGCTTTCTGGTACACTATCTAACAAAATGCCAGAAGATTTCATGCATACCATTAAATTGCCGGTGTGAAATGGTAGTACAAAATTTGTGGCCAAAATAGAGGAGCTTTGATGTCCATCACAAATACTTACTAATTATAATACTAAGAAATAGAAAATATTCAAAGGAAGGGCTTGATGGCTTTTGTTTCAAGCTTTAATTCAGCCTCAAGATGAATCATCCTTTTGTTGAATTACTGAATAGCCTGGACAAAGACGATGATACCTAATATTTCACAAAAAGCTTACATTTCCTAACGTTTTCATCCTTGACTATGACTATCTCTCCTTCAAGATTTTTTTTGAAAGTTAGTATGCAGCGACTACTTTTGTTGCATGTCTTTGGCATACTAAAGTGGTAATTCACTGAAAGAGCTCAGATACTGACTTTGCTTTCCTGAAGTGAAGGGCTTTTCTCTAAATTATTATGGAGTTCCAAAAGACAGCTGAACTTCATATCTTGCTCAGCTTTTTTCCCCTCATTTATGTCCCCTGAGATTCAAGCCTCCAAATACATTCTCAATTAGATATTCATAAAAGAAAATAAAATTGAATGCATCCTGTACTATTTTGAGCACTAGTACCAGGACTAGGCGATTTTACTATAATTAAATAGATACCTGCTTTTACTTATTTTCTTTTAAGAAAGGGATATGATGTTGGGATTTGATAGAGCATCTCATATCCAGCAATGAAATAAGTACATTCCTTTATACAGTTAGAATAAAAAATGGTTTTATATCTGTAAGCAGAAAAGTGAAATGCTGTAGAGGAAATTATTTCTGGAGAAGTATTGTACAAAACAAGATTTTGCAAGCAGGGTTTTTGTGTTTGGGTTTGCTTGGTTTATGTTTGTGTGTGTTTGGTTTGTGTGTGTTTGTTTCCATACAGTTTGAAGTATGATTTGCTTTTAAAAAATTGGACAGATGAGCAATTGCGTTTGAGGACATGCAGATCATCTTATTTACTATAAATCTGGTGACAGTCCTTGACCTGCCTTTCAAAAGAAAAGACAAATATTTCATAATCTCTGTGCCAGCATTTACATTAATGCAAATTCAGTGCATATATATATGTTAATACTTCATTAGCTTTGATGTCTAATTTTACAAATCATAGAATTTTCTATGAGCTCTGTGACAAGGATTTTGGCATATTTATTTTTTTTTAAAAAGAAGTTACAAAGCAAGAGAAGATTGAGTCCTTTGGAATTAGTTAGGCCAAACTTTGTCAGCTTTGGTGACATAAAGGGCTTCTCTTGTTTGTCAGGATTTGTCAGAGTTAGGAGTGGTTAGATTTGTACCTTAAATTTTAGCATGTGAGTCACAGCGAGGTCTCCAATAAGAAGTGTTTTGACTGGGTGTCTCAGGTGGAAAAAAAATGGCCACTTAAATCTCACTGAGAGCAGTTCTAGACTTCTCTCTTGATCATAGTTTTTATTAATGTTTTATTGTTTCCTGGGGGGTGGGAAATCACCACCACAGTCACACAGCTTCTTTTATGATCATGATTCACCACTGTGGAAATCAAGCAAAGCTTGGAAGAATACTGCATGGTGACTTGCCAGTGCTTTGAAGTGCATGGCAGTCAGAGCTGTTTGGACATGGTTTAACTTGAACATTGTGCTAATGTGCCATTTCCAAAGTTTGTGCTTGTGGTTCTCCACCCAGAAAATGAGAAGATGATGACAATGCACCCTCATGCTTTTGTTCTAAGAGCACATTAGAAATGTATAATAATGTAAACATTTAAAATGCAAATTATTATCCTGAAAAGTTGGAGTGAATTAATTTTTATGAATAAAGAAGTCAAAGTCAGAATTAGGTACTTAAAATGTTAAGAAAACATCTCAGAATGTTGTCCTTAGCTTATTTTTTTGGTCTATGTACAAATTCCAGTTTAATAGCTTGGGTCTAATCATAGAATATTGTCAAGAATATGCATTTTTTTTATTGCGTATTTCCTGCATAGGCAGGAAATCTCTTTCTGGTATTTGGCTAAGAGCATAGATAAACAAATAGCAGCTCACATTTTGTTAAAGTTAATGAAAAGCACTTGAGTAGAGAAGAGTGTCATCATGGCTATGGTAACATTTACTCAAAGAGAAAATTGGATAACTGACCTGCAGTTTTCAGCTTATGCAGTACTAAGAACAAACGTGAGCTTGTCACAGGACAGGTAATGTTCTGTCAGCAAGAAATGGACTAGACTGCTTTATTTTTGTTCTAGCTCCCTAAGACCATATACCTTTAAGCTTTGTTTGATCAGAGGCGAAAGCAGATTTCTTTCTAGTTCAGTTTGCAGTCAGGATTATTTGTCTTCTATTCTTTGGTAAATGTGAGACTTGCACATGCTCTTCCCACACCAAGGATGAGTGGTGACAGCTGTATCCCTAGGTTCTCTGAGGGATTAAATACATCTTTTCCTTTAGCCCCCATTTTACTTACTTGGGGTTTACAGTTCACTTCTTAGAAATATGTAACAATTGAAGCAGACATGCACGGATGTAAAAATTGCTTAAAAGCAACAATTCTTTATATTAGCTGACACAAAGTATCATACAGATGAGAAAACATTAATTCTCCCGTGTATACTTCCCTCGGTTTTGAATGTTGTTTTGAGCATCGTCTGTGGGCTCTGTGTCATTCATTTTTATACACAACTTTTCTAAGTGATGTTGCATGCATGTCTCTCTGAGGATTCTGAAGCCAGTTCACTTCTCACTTGGCTGGCCCACAGTTAGCAAAGCATGCCTCACTGTGCCTTCTTCATGCCCAAGTTTCATGTCTGTGATTCGTGCCTTTTCCCAAATGCTTTAGCTTTTGAAGTCCATTCATAGCATTTGATCCTCCTTTCATTTAAAAAAAAAAAAAAAATTCTTTAGCTCCAGACCTTGGCTTGCAGGAAGAGTTTGTGTGAATTGATTGCTGCCTGGCTCAGGCTCCCCATTGTCCTTTATTTTTCCTCTTGACTCAAGCTGCAAGGGTGGGATGTTTTCCACAGTCCCACGTCTGAGACACATATGACTCAGCCCTGACAACATATGGTTGACTTCACATCCTCTGAGGTATTTAATGATACAGCAATTTCATAACCACACACAGGATTCATGCTTTTGTACAGGGATAGATTTCCCACATTCTGACATATGCTGTTTCAAATGTAGTTTCTTAATGGTTTTGAGTGTTTTGCCTGCAAGCTGTACTGGTGTCATTCTCCATTTCACACAACTTACCTGACTGCTTATGTGCAGAGGATGTAGACAGGTGTTAGAGTGGAATAAAATATACAAAATTATAATTGGCACGCAACACAGTTCTGAAGTAGAAGGCTTACTTGCAAAACCAGCAGCTGCTTTATATAAATCCTGGAAAGATAGTCAGTACTTCTCTGAGTAGAATTTCACATTGATTATGAATCAGAAACTTGAGAAAAACTGATGGAACAAAAGGCAATTCTGTATCTAAACTTAATTAGACATGTTCCAGACTAACCTGATTGGACTTTGTTAGTCCTTTGAGCAGGAGAGGGGATTTCCAGAAGTCAGTTTCAATTTTATTTTCTCTAATTCTGAAGTACTCTTTTGCTAGTGTGATTTTTGGTTTAGTGTTTTTTCTTGGTTCATTTATGGTTTGTTGTTTTGTTTTGGGGGTGTTGGTTTTTTGTTTGGTTGTTTTTTTTTGGTTTTTTTTTTGAGGGGGGGTGTTGGTTTTTTGTTTGTTTAATTGTGGATTTCTGTTTTTTAAAAAAAATCACATTGAACACATCATAAAGATCTTTAGCAGCATTGAGCTTTCATCATTTAAAACAACTGCATCTTATTTGATAATATAAGTGAAAAGTTGATACCTTCTAACCATGTAGAAGGCTAGAGGCTTAGAATCATGATTTTGAATTTTTGTCACCTCTGAAGCCACAACTACTTTTTTTTGTGGTTGTTGTTCTCCTGTATTTTAAAGGGAGTAACAGCACCATCCATTATTTCTGACTTGCATGCAAGTAAGTTTTGTGCAAAGACATTGAAGCCACATCACTTCTTGATTTTATGCTACTCTTTGTGAGCAGTTTGCATATCTGGGTGAGGCAGTCTGAGAGCTACTCCTGATGGGAACAGTCCTTTTGATCCTGGTTTTGGTTTCCTGCTTCTGTTATACCAGTTCAGGGAATTTATTCCTTTTCTGTAAGGCTAATCTTTCACTTGCTTCACTCGCTGAGAAACATCAGAAGGGTCCTTCTGACAAGGATCTTGTCCGAAGAAGATGGTTCAAGGGGAGGGAACGCTGTTGTGTGGCCAGAGACAAGGGAAACCCTTTATCTCAGCACCTACTATACTGACATTATATTGATTTGGCTCCATCAGCCACACTTTCACTGGCATGCTGACCACTTTCAAATTAAGTTGCTTTGCTTAGATTTTTCCAGTCTGATGGACATTGAAGCTAAAATTAGTAGTGTTAAAAACTTTTCAGATATCAGATGAGCGACTGAGTTTCAAAAAGTGAAGGATGTTAATTAGTATGCAGAAGAGCATTTAGAAGAAATCCCTGAGAGTAAATTTTAAATGTTCTAATTCTACATAAATTTATATTTTACTATATATACCTGTGATCTTGTAACATGAAATGTATTTTCTGCATATGAAGACTATGGCTGACAATGAAAGAAATGTTAAGCTTCAGATTGTGAGTATTCGTGTTTTGGCACTTGGTCCAAGCATCTAAATATTCTAAATAAATATCCCTAGAACTTGTGTTGCTGTACCAAATATCCAGCTGTGATAGCTTGGGACTTAGTTTGGCTAATTCTGAATATGATAGCAAGCCTTAGAAACACCAACCCAACAACAAAAAAGCAAACAACCAAACAGAACTAAAATGGAAAAAAAAATTAGAAAATAAACTTTGACTCATGTTTTGTTTGTAGAATGATTTACATTTATAATGTGTTAACTATTAAAAATGAAAGACCATAGAACTGAAATCTTCTGCATTTCCAGTATAAGCATTTTAAGTTTTTTTTTTTTTTTTTTTTTTTTCAATTAAGCTAGAGGCCAGTGTTCTGTATTGTCCTCAGTAAAATACAAAGGTCTGGCAATTTATTTATTTATTTTTTTAAATACTGGAATGACCCAAAGGCTTGGAATCAAGATTTTATGTTGGCAAGAAAGTGGTCTGCCTATTAAGCATGTGGTTTTTGTTATTTCTGTAACAAATCTACACATTTTAGCAAGTTTTAACCCTTAGAGGCATAACTCCTGGTATTATCTCTGCTTACTACATTTTTAACAGCAAAATCTTTGATGATTCTGTTGGCTGATTGTCCCCACAACCTCTGTCTGTAGAAGTAGTACATGCATTCCAGCTCCTCGGAGCTGTTAGGTATGCTTTGTCCCCTTAGAGGTCTTAATGTGACTAGTTTGCAGGTACCTTTCAGCATAGACCTATTAGTGTAATGACTTCAGTCATATTTAACTGTTGTTGAAAGTGATTCTGCTGAACCTAATTGGCTCAAGAAGCCAATTTCACTTAATGGGACTTGAAGATGGTAAAAAATTAGTAAAAGAAATAACATCTTAAAACTGCCACAGCTGTTTCTGAAGTGTTTGACCACAGCAGATGAACTTCTTGGCAAGCTGGTTCATTTGTGTCAGCTCTGCAACTCAGCTGGCAGTGCCTGTCCTACAACAGCACTGCAGAATCAAAGGAATGTCAGCTTTGCGGTCATTGTATTTCACAGCTCAGTGTGTTAAAATTCAATAGCAGCTTAATTTCATATGCCCAGCAGTGAACTGTAGCAGTTTTTATCCCAGTTTTTATTCTGAGGAATTGACATAAAAAGTTATAGATCTAAGCTGTAGATGTGGCTAGCATGAAAAAAGTCCAGTGTATAGAGGCTTGGCTTTACTCCATGTTAACCAACAGTTAATGGTTATACAACATTTGCTGTTTACTCAGCCTCTTCACCTGCTATTAAGGGAGTTGTGAGACATGACTGTTGTATCTCATTATGATGATTTAAGAAACACAGTCAGTCTGAGGGATTCTGCAAAAGTTCTGAAAAGTATCTGTAAATAAGAGAAGTTTCTTTAGAGTACCAGCTTTACAGGTGAACCACCCTACATGACTTACAATAAGGCAGCTGTATAAATGAATTATTTTCAAGGCTTTAGCATCCAGTCTGCTCTCTGAAATTCCTGTCACTCCTTCTGGTAGTATGTTATTAAATAAGTAGTAAGTGTAATGATTTTAAGTAGGATTTTGGTATAAATCCAGATGTTTAATAAAAATAAGCTAAAGAAGTAATTCACTAGGAACATCAGTTTAATGTTGACTTTCCTCAGACCGTAAGCATCTTTAATAATTAACATTTTTTTGTGACTAATTATTTATGATTGCTCTGTTTAAATACTAGGTTGCACTATGACTAAGTAGTCTGGGTACTTACATCTTAAACTGAGAGCAGAAAGAGTTCATCATTCAGACAAAACTATGCAGTGGATTATATCTTGAGCAGCAAAATTCCAGTCGTCTCCTAAGCACACAGAAATGTACATATAAAGCTATATCTGTAACTTGCAAAGGGGAATCAACAAGTTACAGTCACCTCTTGCCTTTTGTGTTATCTCCAGTGTCTGTAAGATAACAGATAAAACAAATGCAAGTGGCTCTCAGAAACACTGAATGGACAATCTTAGTTTTACAGTTTGCACAGAAATGAGCATGCATGTGAAGTGCCATAAAGGAGAGAGTATTATATTTGAAACCTATTACATCAGTAAGTCTAATGTTTAATAATTCTCACAGCATTCTTCATAATCACAGAGATTATTATAGACTTTCATGCTTCAAATTTCCTCTCATGATGCTCATCTGTACCATGAAGTATAATAAGGATAGCAACATCTTCCTTTTTTCTTTGCTGTAAAATTTTGGGAGTTTTGATTATGTGAGGTTGGATCTTCATTATTGTTACACCGTGTTTTTCCATTTTAGCTTACATATAAATGGGAAATCTGCAAATTGGCTACCATTGCAATGAAGTATCTAAAGCAATTTATAATTCCCATGAGAGATTGTAGCTGAGAATGCATAATATATTGAATGTCTCAGACTTCAGAAAGATGGATAATTTGCCACTTTTCTTTTTGATTTTCTTGCATAAATATTTTGGTTAAAACATCTCTTCAGTACCAGCATACTTCTCAAAAATGGTAAGATTATTTGTAAGGTAAAAACATGAAATTACTATCACTTTGTCACTTATCAGTTGATTCATATGGTCAGTATATTAGAAAAATACAATAGAAAAATCTAACTGAAGAGAAGGAAATGAAAGGGTGTAGGAATTTTTGTGGTTTAGATTGTTTTTCTAAAACATTCCATTTAGTGAGTAATTATTCCATGCCCTTCATACTACACAACAGAAATATTCAAACAGCTGATGTGCATATTCCAATAAGAAGTAAAGCAGTTTTTGGTATGTTAACAGTAGTTCATGTTGATGAGAAAGAGAGTTACATTTTAAATATGCGGAAAATATAAAGCGGATTTTCTTGATTTAGTGGGGGAAAAAATAGAATCCATACATTCCTGCTATAAAACACTGACTTTTAAATGAATAAAAATGTGTAGATGTTTACTTCCATTACTCATATTTTTCCTTGCAGAATGCAGTGTTTTCTGTTTTGTATGAGTGGGAATGGAAGTGTACAAATTTAAAACAAAACAAAACCAACCAAACAAAAAATGCTCTACTGGACAAGGTTAGATTTTAACCAGCTGGCTGAATTTCATTGGGAGCATAGAGAATGAGGGAAATGGCAGTTACAACATAATTTATCTTGATAACCAGAGAGACTGAATCACTGACCACATTCCCATAGTGCAAATATTTGTGCAGCTAGGTTTTCTGGGTCTTCTCTTTGCCTAGTCAGAACCTTTGACAGCTTTCCCCTATGCCTTTCTAATGTGGATTTCTTCTAGGCATTTCATGCAAAGCTTTTGTTTCTCATGTTTAACTACCAGTGCACCTCATTGTTTTTACCTGCTGTATTCTAAATGGACACGCAAATAAAGCAATAGCAAGGAACAGAGGGAAAAAGTTTCAGAAAGCAGAGATCCCAACAGAGGGTCATTATTTAGTCCATGTAGTTTCAGAACATGGAAAAAGAGTTAAAATTTTAAAACTTCTGAAACTTAATCAGGATTTTATAGAGCATTGTTTGTTTAATTCAGATTATTTTATTTTAAATTACTCAAATTGAAAAGCTAGTTAGGACACCTCGGAAAAGTATATAATTTAATTGGTAATCAAATATGTAGAAGAATATGTCTTTAATATCAAAATGGATTAAAATTCATACTGGATATATTGTAGTTGTGTCAGAAAGTTGGGTAAATATGTGGGTGTGAGCTTATTTTTAAAATATAAAAATAATTTTAAGTTTAAAAATGAACTTCTGAACAACAATGTTATGTCAAGGGCTTGAGTGGATAAAGGAAATCCAACCAGATGGAGGAGAGGGACAACTGGGTTTATTGAACTGTATGGAACCAATGGCTTGGTAAGTTGAATGCACAAGAGTATAAAGCTTTAACAGATAGGGATACAAAGTGTACTCTGATGCAATAATACTATGAGATATGGAACCCATCTGTATTTCTAGTGTGACAGGAGGATCCCAACAGCTGAATGTGTTGGAAGCAGAGCATCAGAATGCATGCAAGCCACAGTTTGCTTTCACTTGAAGGGGTGGAAGGAGTCACTGGAATCTACTGTCCCAGGGATGGAAACACAGCCTCACCATTTGGACTGGTCATGGACTGATCCAGGTTGTACTTCAACAGTGAGGAGCGCCAGAGCATCTGCAGTGAGAAGTCTTCTGTGTACCAAAAGGCAATCCCACTTTGAGTGAGTATGGAGAGTGACTGATGTAAGATGTGTGATGTTAATTGCTGCTGGGCACAGCGTAGGTGGTGTAGAACAAGAGGTGGAGAGTGTCATGGGTTGAGTTGAATCTGCTGTTGATATTAAATACCATGCTGCTGTCACACCAGCAGCATCACAAAGGAAAGTGCTGGCTGGAGCAAGGTATCATGGGACTTGAAGTTCAAGTTGTAACAGGAGGGGCTTCCTGTTCTGGCTGCTGCTTCCAATTTTTGTAGTGTTGCTCTTTTCTGCTGGGTTGGCTGTGGGTCAGGAGATAGGGGTAGGTCACTGGCTGCTGCTGCTTCTGCATCTCGCTGTGTTTTTCTACAAGTGGGCTAAGGTAATTGTGTGATGTATCATTTCCAGTAGATTCTTTGTCTCAACTTTTTATCACAACCCAGAGGGTTTTTTGTGCTACTTTCCCTCCTACCTCTGTGGAGAGAGAGAGACCTTGTGAGAGTGAACTGTGTTAACCCAGGACAGCTAGCAACAAGCAAATATTTGTAAGGATTTAAAGTATTATGTAAATCACACATGATATCTTTAAAGCAGTGCTACAAAATACATGAGAGATGTTAAGCACTGGTTTGTAGAGTCATCTTGCATATTTTTTCTAGTGGAGCTCTTTCCCACAGTGCTGTAGTCTAGAGCAGTGTGAACTGTCCTAAATCACCTACATAACTGTTGTTTCCTCTTGAAAATAGCCATCCTGTGTAAAGAGAGATGCTTTGGAAAGGACACATCTCTTCAGTAGTTCAGCATAGATTCTGTAATACCTTGCTGTTTTCTATTGTGTTAGTATCCACTATAAAATAGCAGAATGTGTACCAAATAGACATTTAATTCAATATATTCTCAAGGGACAAAAGACTAGTTTAAATTCTCACTAGTAGAGGAAAATGTGCTATGATAGAAACACTGCACTTTTCCTCAAGCTTGTCAGGAAATACTTTGAAGTGATTTTAGCACTGAGAAGCCAACAATCTGATTATATAAATTTGTTTAATCAAGAAGCTCAGCAGGAAAGGTAGCCAGTGTCACGAATTATCTCCTTATCAGATTCAGGTTCCATATCCCACATCACTGTTTCAAACTCCAGATTGCTAAACTCCTTATTAGCAATCCAAAATTACATTTTATCAATCTGGAATTTGTCCCCTTCATCTGTGAAGCCAGAGGAAAGGGGATTTTCTGTTCTATTTGTATGTTTCGTTTTAGGCTTTTTTTTTTTTTTTTTTTCCCCTTAGAAATATTTAGAATTCTTTTAAAATCCTATTTCTTTTGAATATTTACTTTTTTGATTTTTTGTTTGTTTGTTTGTTTGGTTTTTTTTTTAGAATCCTTCCTATTAATGTAATTGTATCAAGTGTAACTGTATTTCATAATAACAAGAGTGTAATGGACTAGATAGTGACAATAACAGATTGAAGAACTGCTAAGACTAAAATTGTATAAGATGCCTGCTCATAATTTCTAATCAGATTGATATTATCAGAGATTTTCAATACAGAAGTTGTAGCAGGACATATAGAGTTGATTTTAACAGAATTCATGTATTGTTTATCATCTTACATATTCCTTACAATGCAACTCCCAGATATCATTAAAATCTAAAAAGCAAAAAGAGAAAAGAACAATTGGGTTCAAGGCCAGGTTGGACAAGGCCTTGAGTGACCTGTACTAGTGGGAGGTGTCCCTGCCTATGGCAGGGGGTTGGAACTAGATGATCCTTGAGGTCCCTTCCAACCTTACCATTCTATGATTCTGTGTTTTGTTTTTTACGTGAAAGGGTGGAACTTTCCTTTTAAAAAGATTGCAAGTATAATGACAACAACAATAACTTTAATAACAATAATAGCAATGGAATTGTCAAGACAAACACATTGAAGTCATTCAGAAAAATAACTGCATTACATCATGTGAGAAAGATAGAACCAAAAAAGGGAAAGTTTTATAGGCCAAATAGTTTCTATTCATTCCCAAAGAATTTGTCCTACTCACACAAGAATTGAGAGAGAGAAAGAAGTAAAACCTTCATCTTTGGAAGCTCACAAAGTATAAATATGCTATCCCAGATAGAAAAGGTCAAAAAAGTAAAAAAAGTAAAAGCCATTACTCTAATCAGGAATGCTTGCTGAGAAATACTGACTTACTGCTCAAAAAAACCCAGAGCTGAAAGTTGCTTCCAGCAATCCAAGTAAGGCCTAGAGCCACTGTGACTCATTCTATGTTCCTGTTTTGAGCAAAAAAAGTGTTTGCATATAAAAGGATGATTTTTGCACACTTTTTCTATCTTGATCTCGCATAGAAGCAGGAAGAATTTTGCACCTTTATAAATTCAGCAAGGTGATTTCCAGGCACTAGCTGCTACAGAAGCTTATCTGTGCCCTACTCTTAGCCAGAGAATTGTATTGTCTGAACTATCCCACATAGTTCAGGAGGAAATGAAGCATTTGAGTGAGATTATCCCACATACATTCAGGGCAAAGCTGTATTAGCTGCACACCTGAGGAGTAAATGTTAGAGAATTTGCTACCCTTAATCTTGCAAAAAAGCAGCAGTGTTGTTACCATGACAGTCTTCAGTGGTGCATGACATGCTACACAATACAAACTGGCCTTCTGTGTGTAGGCTTACATTTGGTACACAGCTGTCTGTAGTTCTGCTGGATTTGTTTTGGGGAATTGTCAAAATAGTAAACCCAACACATTAATTTTGGAGCTATGAACTATATGTATTCAAACAGCCATTCCTGACAGACCAGTTCCTTGGTAGTTTCTGTGAGCAGAGCTTGCTCTTCTGATTCTTGCCCAACTCAAGAGAACGTTTTAATCTCTCCTGTGACAATGTTCTTACTTCACTTTTTAAAAATTTGCTTGCTCAGTCTTACTCTAGAATCTCTCTAGAGTCAGTTCCCAGGAAGTAGGCACTTTTTTTTCCTTCCCTCAACAGACAGGTCCTTCCAGAAGGCAGTTTTTCTGCCTTCTGTCTCTTTCCCTAGACTGCATAGACACTGTGGATTTAGATGAACAACTTTAATTTGCATATCTAAAGAAAATTAATCCCACTTGAGTAAATGATAGAAATAGTCCTGATTCTTTTACCTTGTTTTCAAATCCTACAGAAAGCATTGATAAAATCTTCCAAATCATATTTTATGAAGGCAGAGTCTTCTTTAGAAAAAACGCCAATGTGGTAGCAACTAAAAAAAGAAAGACTCTTTCTTTTGCGCTGTCCTGAAAGAGTTCCATGTACTCATTTCTGTAACTCACTCTAAAAATGTGTGCTGGTTTGAGGCTAATTGGAATATTTTAATGGAGAAAATTATATTATAGGCTGTGAAAAGGAAACAAGGGTGATGTCCACTCAGAGGCTTACTGAGATGTATAAGAATAAGAAGACAAACATAGATAAGGCAGTAGGTCTCTCAGTCTTTCTCTGGGAGCTTTTCTTGCCTTCTCCTCTCTGCTGAGTAACCTCGCTAACCACTCTGCTTCTAACTCCCCTGGCCGATCCTCCAAACTCTCCTTGCGTGTAAGGCAAACTGTGAGGTAAGGTATAGGGGTGGGGATAAGGTGGAAGGGTGGTTGGGAACCCCTCCTGGGGTCTCTGATTTCTGGGAGGGGTGTTGTGTTTCTGTATTACATTTACCTTGTATATTTCTGTAAATATTCCTGTATCTTGTGTATATATCTGCTTGTATGTTGTGCTAAGCTGTAAATAGAGCTTCAGTCCTTAACTTTCAGCCGGTTGAGTCTAGTCTGGGTGATTTTACAAAGGGGGGGGGGGGCAGGTAACTCCCAAACCATCACAAAATGTAATTGAATGAACCTACAGATTTACTTGTCATCTTAAATCCATTGAGCAAAGTAGGTGTTTATCGTAAAAGTCCAGAAATCTTTATCATTGTAATAGTTAATACTTTAGATTTCAAGTCCCAAAAATGTGTGCCAGTATGTCTCATAATTGAAGTATATTCATCTTTCTAAACAGATGAAATGAACTTGTCATATTTAACAGGACATCTATGGAAAAGAACAGTTTTCTGTCTGAATCTTTAGTAAGAACAGGAGATTTGTAGGTGGGGCATTGAAAAACCCAAACTAACATAAAAAAGTCATAGGTACAAAGAAAACCCTGACCACAAAGGTAATCAAGGTCTGTAATAAGGGACAGCTTTCAAAAACTTATTTTTTATGTTATTTCAGTTGCCATCACTTTTAGAGCCCGATTACCAATATGGGAAACTGATACTGGAGGGTAAGTAGAGGAACATTCAGTATTTTATTTTTTGGCATTAGTAGCACATTTTAGATGGCATGCGCTAGTAAAACTCAGAGCAAAGCATTGGAATTTGGCTTAAATTATATGTTTTATTTCTTCCAACAGAGATAAATTAAAACAAATCCTGTGTGAGCTGGTTTGAGTTCAGCATTTCACAATCAATGCGGTTAAGTAAGCAGTTGAACTAACTTATACAGTACGTGTCAAATCTTTTCTTATAAACTAATGCTTTTGAGCTGAGTGTATAAAACGCTCTTCTCACTGTTATATTCCAAAGAGCATATATGGTAATGCATAAAATAAATATCCATGGAGAAAACCACTTTTAGTCTCAATGGCTTTTGAACTGAAGTTAAAAAGCAATCCAAAACTGTCTGCAGCAAGCAATTAATTGTAACCCATAAGAATAACAAAACAAGACTAGTATGCAACCTGGCTCACAGATGATTTAAGGTCTGTAAGACTGCAAAAGCTTGGTTTCAAAGACAATGTAACCTGTTGCAAAGCTTGTCTGAAGTCCATGTATTTTTTTTAATTATCACAGTGTAACTTTAGAACCAGAGGCTCCAGGTTCTACTTCCTTTAAGCCATATGTAGCTGTAAAAGTTTTGCTTCTATCGACTGGAAGAGAAAGATCAGTTCCCATAAGCCACATGACAGTACTATTGCAATGGATTTTAGACATGTACTGATTGTGTCTTCTTTTTCTCTTAACTATTTTGAAAATTAGCTATATGGACAACAAATTTTTAATAATAATGCCATGATAACATACTTGTTAATAAAATGGAAGATTTCAAAATGGCTAGTAATAGGATAATAATAAATTGAATGTCGTGGAGAGGATGATGGACAAAGGATGAGGGCAATGGAATAGAAAGCTGCTACAGAAATTAATTTGGAGCTGTAAAGGGTACCCATCATGTTAAAGAGTATAAAAGATCAAGAGAAAAATTGGAGAGACAAATCCATTTTAAAGGCACTTGATGAAATTAGATGAATTTTATCACTTCAAAGCACAAAGAACATGATAAATTTTCCTGTAACTTAACTGCAAATACTACTTTTATTCAGGAATTCAACTGACTTCTTTTTCAGTAAGTAGAAAAATAATAAATTTGTAGAATAAACTAATAAAAATAATTTGCAGTCATCTAGAAGTAGAAAGTGAGTAACAGGATGTATTTGTGAACAACAAACTGTCTAGCAAGTCTGATTTCCCTCTGCAACAGAGTAGTGGCTCTTGCGAATGTGAGAGCAGCAGCAGAAGTTGTATGTTTTAATTTTAATAAGGCTTTTGATGGCATTCTTATAAACTATCTAGGGAAATACAATGTAGGTCATACACTGGCAACATTAAGGGCTGTATGCCAGACTGAATTTTCCCCTCCAGATTGTCATTAAGAACCTGATGCAAGCTGGGAGGTGTCGCTTCTCAGACAAGATGCTTCTTACTGGCAACATGTTGCCTCTGTGAAAGAGAGTGATTTCTCATATATATCCCTACCAATGTGTGGTAATTCTATTGCCAGGCCAGGCACAAGAAAAGAGACAAATATAGTATCACAGGATGTCAGGGGCTGGAAGGGACCCAAAGAGATCGAGTCCAACCCCTGGCAGAGCAGGACCATGATCTAGCTCAGGTCACAGAGGAACGCATCCAGACAGGCCTTGAACGTCTCCAGAGAAGGAGATGCCACAGCCTCTCTGGGGATGAGAAGGTTGTAACAAGCAATAGCTCAAAGAGGCTCAGCTCTGCCTTCTAGCCAGTTTTATTAACTCTCCTCATGACAACTGCAAGGGCTACTGAAAACATAATATTTACAGAACATAATTGTAACATTTCATAACATTGAGAGGAGCTCCCAATATGCTGAAAGGCAGGATTAGAAATTAAAATAGTCTTCACAAATTCAATAAATAGTCTGAAAAATATAAGATACAGTTTAGTAAGGGAAAACACAAACTTAGATGTTTATGTATAAATGATTCAATGAAAAGGGTTGTGGAGAAAAAGATCTGAATGTTCTAAGACTATCAAAATAATCTATATCATGCTTTTATGAAAAAGGAAAAGCTGGAGTTTTGCCTTTAAGGAACTTTACTACTCTTTGTTTGCTCAGTCCTGTTACACTTTCAGAACTGCTAATATCTTGCTATGGGCCCCTTCATGTCCATCAACTTTTTTAAAAATTCTGTGGTTTGGTTTCTTTGTACCTGCACATAAAGTCTCCTATGAAGCACATTTTAAAAACCTTACATGGTTTTACAGAATGTGGTTTCCATCTCTTACTGTGGAACACTTGAGTGTTTTACTGAAGACGGGTCATGATGACACAAATATTAACTGTGCTGATCAAAGAAGCATGAAGAGTCCCTGTTGTTCACTCCTGCACTTCAACCTGACTTTCATGCCACTCCATGCTGTGCTGCCATAGCTGTCTGTGGGCTAGTATGGAGCTGGAGAACACATCCCTCTGAATAGTAACATTCTGAAAACCCACAGCAAACAAAGGGCATACTAAGCATGTGTATAAACATGAAGTAAACATAAATAATAATTAATGGAACTGTTCAGCAGTGGAAATCTAGAGCTACATTTGGAGTCACTGCTGACAGCCTGAGAAATAACAGGTGATGAAGAATGAGTCAGCACCAACACCTAACTATTCACTCTCTGTTAAACAAACTGTCAAAAAAGCAAAGCTTGGCTTGGAAGTACAAGAACTAATTCTTTGGTGCCAGGAATAGAAGCAATGATCATTAATGTGGCACCTGGGTTTATTCACGTCCACTGGTATCAGCGGATATTGCTGATATCATCAGCAATAGAGAGTAGGGCGAATTAAAGCCAGGAAAGTAAGACTGACCTGGCTTAGCTTCTGAGTTCATTCTGGAGGTACGTTAGTTGCAGAGTTCTCTCTCTCTCTCTCTTGTGAATGAATCTGATCTGTTGCTCGTTAGCTGCTAAAACCAAAACAAAGCAACTCACCACCTCCAAGTGAAGTGGAGTGTGGCTGCCAGGTACGCTAAGCTATTTGCTCCAGAATGAATCTGTCAGCCCTAAGCCAGCACTTTCCGACAGCTGCTATTGCTGTATGTGGAGAAAAGGAACAAAGTAAAAGATACCACAAACAATACAGACAAAGTTTTCTGGAGTCCTTGACTTCTGTCATATGAGAAGAGCGAAACAAATCTTTATGAAAAATACTTCCATAACACTAGTGAGGAAGTATTCTTCTGGTAGCACACCTTAATTTAGTGATTCTCAAGGGCTTTCTCATACTTTATTATTAGATGATCCAGACCCTTCTTGGTATACTAAGGACTCTAAGAACTGATGTCTGAGCAGGCCACTGTCCCACCTAGCACAGCCAGCCATAAAGCAAAGAATAATTCAACTAGGTAAACCAGCACATTGACCCATCAAATGTAAAAGCATGAGGAACAGAGAAAAGAAGTCTGAAGAAGATACTAAAGGATTGTAGTGGAGGTAGAGAAAATGTAGTCAACCTTGGCAAAATCTTTGTTAAACAAGAATGGTTTGAACAAGATAAAATGTGGGAGAAGTGTACCAGCATGATCTGTTTTGTTGACATACTTACATACAAGTATCTTGACTAGTGTGAGTAATTGTAATAAATATTTAAATCCTAGCCAGAAAATACTACAAAACACTAGAATTAAGAACTGACTTCATCAACATTTAAAAACAGAGCAGGAGTCAGCCAAACTCATGATATTACAGGACACTAAAGAACGGTAATTGAGACTTTTTACCCTGCACGTTAGTATTTTGAATGCTGCAAATTATAGTTCTGTGCTTCCCAACAAAGGTCTGTAGGCAGCAGGATTTCTCTTTGCAAATGTTGTTTGTTTGTTTGTTTTTCTTAAAAGAATGCATGTACATGATTAAACTAAGCTTGCCCTTCTACCTACTTTTCAGAGAAGAACCATCTTTCTATTGGTGTACTATAGGAATGAAGCTCCCTCCCCCTTTGCAGAAGATGGCACAATTCAGAAGTTGTTTCGGAACATACTCAGTTTAATTACAGGATCAGTGAACACAGCAATGTTTTCTTGGCAACAGGTAGAAAAGCTGGCAGTTTATCGGTTCCTCTGGAGCGGTTTCTTGGCATTACATTGCTGCATTAGAAACTTGCATTTCATTTCTTATTTTGTTTTTCTGTTCCCCTGCTTCATTTCCTCTCTATCAGGTTTTATTCCTAGTGGTACATAAAAATGACATGCTGCATTCTTTGTTATGAAGAAAGAATTAATTCAGTTGCCTTTGGAATTTGTAAACAGTGTAGGATATGGTAAGAATTTTGCATATGCATATGCATTATCCTATTAAATAAGGTATCCAAATGAAGATCATGTACAGCTTAGAAGGAGAGGAAACAGTTTAAGGGGATATATGTGTTAATGTTAAACTTACGTAATTGCTATTGCTGAGCTTACATATTTAAATGTATTACCTGCATGAAAAAATCATGTATACCATGTAGACCTTCTTGTACTACATCAGGCAAGTGAAAACACTTAGAGTAGAAAGACAGAGAACACCTGCCCACAGTATTTATTAATTATGCTAGTGTTCAATTGCTGTTGCCTTACTGAATTCCTGCCTGCCCATTACACTCATGTCTATTGATCACTGCATATACTGAGTTGAATTTAATACTTGGGATTAGATACGGTATATTAAGAGTAGTACTTTACAGAAAAAATTCATTATTCTCCTTCCCTTGTCCCTTTGAAACACTCAACGAAACAAACAACAGAAGTAACTACTGACTGAAGAGACAAAATGTTCCACACACATTTACATTTGACAGAAGAGCAGAATTTTCCAAATTTTCCAATTAAGATTGGTAGTTTTCTATACTTTAATATAGCCATACATGAAGAATAAGAATTATTTGACAGTCTGCACTGGATTCACGGTGAAGCTATCTGAGCATAGACAGGTCATAAAGACTATCATCCTTCATACTGATTGATAGAACATTCAGGAAATAATTTATATACTTGTCCAGCATTCAAAATAGTCTCACTTTTTCTGTATTCTTTCTTACTTTTTTAATTTCTGAAAATAATTTTAGCAATAATTTGCTTTTCATAAATAAAAATATGTATTTTTTGCTTAGATACTCAAATGTTCAATTATTTTTGTATTTGCACAGCATATGGAAGCCATAAACAGACAGATTCTTCCTGAGGGCATACCATGCCATCTTTGTAGTTCTGGTTCATTTTTGTAACTGTGTTCTATGCAAGCTCATTTAATCCAAAAAGGGGAAAAACCCCAAAATACTGGAAATACTGTTTCTGTCTTCTGCTCCTCTTACCTATGCTATTGTACAACAGTAATTGCATATTGGCTCCCATTGCTAATTCACATCATGTACATTATCACGTCTGGTACCAATTTCTAATGTAGGGTGGGAAGAAGTATCCAGATAAGAAAACTTTTTCAAAGTTTTTTGTATTGGGATGTAATTTTGCCCTAGTGCTGAAGTAAAATATTTTAATAATTCCTGTTTTGAGGTCTGCAAATCAGAAAGTAGGGCACCACCTTATTAGGTTAAGGTGTTACACTCTGTTTTGTAAATGCAGAGCTTTAGAGGTTGGTTTGTTTTTTGGGTTTTTGGTTTTTTTATATATAGAATCATAGAATCATATGACTTGTTAAACAGGTTTTCTGCACATTTATACACTTCCATGAAAGGAAATTAGAATCTTTTCAGTGGTAATAAGGAGCAGGTCAAAAAGAGTTAACAACTGAATAATACAGCTGCTGGAAAACTTCTCCTCTAAATACTCTTCAAAGCAGTAGCCTAAAATGTAGGTTAAATTTTGCATGAGCCTATGAGGTGTTTATAGTTTATACATGGGCAGTGGTTTTCACCAAGTCTGGAAATAATACATTTACCTTTTTTTCTTTCTTTTTTTTTTTTTCCCCCTGAAGTGTTGCTTTAGTATGTCTGGCTCTCACTGAAGTGATTTGAATCCTTTGGGTTTTTGTTTTGTTTGTTTGTTTGTTTGTTGGTTTTGTTTTTTTAATAAAAGAGAGAGGAATGACATAGATCTTTTCCCATCCATACTATATCTTCTGCACAGCATGTATTCTGTATTCAGAAAACCAGTTAATAGAGCTAGAGGGTACTTTACTCTTTTTCTGTAGAGACACTTTCATTCTGGAGAGATTGTTTAAAGTGTAGAGCAGATATTAAATTCAGTGCTCAGTACCCTGTGTCTTTAAATAGTTTATTGAATCAAGTTGTCATTACCCAATGGCGTTACTACTTAGCATCCAAGACGTTTCCTGAACTTGGGTGCTAAATAATGCAAGTCCTTGGAAGCAAGACACAGGTTCATCTACTCCCTTGCTCAAGTATATCACTAAATCATGCCTCAAAAATGGGCTGCACTGAACCTTTAAGATATTTTTGTGTATTTTAAAAATTTGTAAATACCTAGAGTATCAAAATTTTATTTCAAAGGATTTTATATTTCTGAGAAGCATAAACTAGAATATTACTTCACTGATTTAGTTTGATGTTGAGAACCCATTATTTTGTCAGCTTTGGAAACAATATTAAAGGTGTGTCTTGGGTTTGGTCTTTTTATCTTGTTTCTTCTCCTCTTGACTGTGTTCTTATACTACAGTTTATATGAGGATGAATATGAGAGTAATGCTTGGTGATTTTTACTCACTTCTGATGATAAATATGAGAATAACAACTAGTGATTTAGACTCACTTCTGATTTTCTCTCAGGGTTTTCTGCTTTGATTTTCAGGCTTACTCACTGCTATTGTGAAAAGTATTTGTTGTCTTCATAGAAGTTCCAAAGTGATTTTGACTAGGACTTGGGTGTGTCTCATTATTCATACATATACAAGGGACCCACATATACACATTGTTCAACTAATTCACAGTTAAATACAAACCTCCTGATGTTTTCCAAATATTAAATATACTTTCGTCATGTCATAGTACCACACTTGAATACTGGAATTTACATAGTCTTTATTTAGATGTGCTAATCCTTGTCAAAGATACAGAAATATTACAGAATCACAGAATATCAGGGGCTGGAAGGGACCTCGAAAGATCATCCAGTCCAACCCCCCTGCCAGAGCAGGATCACCTAGGGTCGATCACACAGGAATGTGACTCCACAACTCCCCTGGGAAGCCTGTTCCAGTGTTCTGTCACTCTCACATTAAAAAAATTCCTTCTCATGTTTAAATGAAACTTTCTGTGCCTCAGCTTCCCCCCATTGCCCCTTGTCCTGTCATCGGGCATCACCGAGCAGAGCCTAGCTCCATCCTCCTGGCACTCACCCTTTACATATTTATAAACATTGATGAGGTAACCTCTCAGTCTCCTCTTCTCCAAGCCCCCAGGCTCTCCTTGTAACAGAGATGTTCCATTCCCTCAATCATCTTTGTGGCTCTGCACTGGACTCTCTCAAGCAGTTCTATGTCCTTCTTGAACTGGAAGGCTGAGAACTAGACACAGTACTCCAGATGTGGCCTCACCAGGGCAGAGTAGAGTGGCAGGAGAACCTCTCTCCTTCTGCTTTAGTACCAAAACTGAATAGTTTTGTATTTGTTCTACTTTTACTACCTATGGTACATAAATTTGGTGCATGAATATAAAATCTTCCATGAAGTGCCCAGGATTTTTGTGTTTCCAGATTTGAAGTACTTGGTAGAGTCCAATCTAATCTCAGCAATTTTCTCTGCTCTGAATCAAGAATGGATATTCTGGTTCCACTTTCAAGTGTTAACCTTTAGTGATTTTTTTCCTTTTCTTTTTAGGATCTTAATTTTATTCATTTATTACCAGAACACTTATTTAATCATATGGCATTTACTATAACTTCTCAGTAGAGTGTGTGAGTCTTTTGCAGAGGTTATAAGTCATTGGCAGAGCAGAAACTTACTACTAGTCTGATTATCTCACAATTTTCTGATAACTAAATACGATAAAAAAATCTTCTGAACTGGAGTCATGCGCATTTATAGCTTACTTAGAGTCACGTAATGTAGAAAGCAAGCAAAATTTGTTTCCAATTCTTCACATTGATGTTTTTCAGTCAGATTTACATTTTTCATAATCTATTTTCTTTTTTTCTTTTTCCCCAGAGTTACGTTATTGCCATTTACAATATCAACCCATGTACGAGTGAGAAATAGATTACAAAAAAGAAAAGTAAGAATGAACAACTTACAGTATTAATAATTCTTAATCAGCTACTGTTTTTGATACTTTAAACATGGTGATAATTAATGTGGAAAGCTCTAGAAGCCTTAGTAAGCTAGCTTGATCATCTGAAGAATGCCAGTACTTATTAGGGAAAGTTCATGATTCATACTCAAGGATTAAGCCAAGAGAATCTTGTGACCTAAGCAGCCTGGCTCTCCAGTGGTAAAAATGGGATTTTCTTATCTTCAGAAAAATAATAATTGAGACAGAAAGCAGGGATGAAGGCAGACACATATTTGATTTAAGAGCTAACAGTACTTAATGTGTAGGGAAATCACTGTTTTGGCAATTTGTTGGTACCACAATAGAAATGTGAAGTTAAAGTGTGGTGGATGAAGTATTCCACAGAGGTGAATCAGAGCATGCCTGAGAAACAGTAAAAATGAGAATTGTAACATGAGATGTTGAATCTTTATCTTCAGTGTCTGAGTTAGCCTTAGTAAATTTTTAGTCATTTGCCTGGTATTCAGGCAATTGCTCTTCCCTGGGTTTTAGTCACTGAAAACCAAACCCATGAACATGTGTCACATTATGGTAGGTAGTGAGTGCTAGAAGACTGGATACAAGATTTGGAGTGATGACATTGAAGTCTAATCCTATTTGTAATAGTAAATATTGACTCGACAGAGTCAGTCAGCTTCAATACTTTGAGCTCTAACCATCACTGGTATCTGTATTCATGAGCATGAGAAAAGTAAACCATTACTCATTTGGTGAAACTCCTGTCTTTTTATATTGCTTTCATCTCCTTTCAAGAGTGGATGAATATTAGAAGGCAAAAATGTAGTAACTGTTTAAAACTGATGATCCTGTTGGTTTCTTTTAAAAACACATAATGAAATTCCTTAGCATTCACAGTCTAGAAATTTCTGACATGCATTGAGATGTTTCAGTGGCAGCTTTTATGGAAACTGCACAGGTAGGGTGACAGCAAACTCCTTTCTGTGCAACCTTTTGTACTGGCTTTTGTATTGTACAAATCAATTATAAGGGAATGATGGCGTAAGGGACATATGCAGGCACGCTACTCATTTTTATAGCATCAGTGGTTTGGTTTGAGTTCTATAGAGGAAATCATACATTTAAAGCTTCTTGCAAGGAGCTGATTTGTAGGGAAAATTTTACCATCTTTACACTCCTGTACTCAGTTGCAATAGCTCAAATTCAAGTTTATTTATACCTTCCTTTGCAATCCTGTTTAGTTGTTGTTGAAATATAACAAATTATAATATGAACAAGTATAAACTGTAGCACTACATAAAGCAAATTCCATCAGTGCTGCCAGACCTGTTGCTCAAATAACAGAGTTGTTTAAAGTATTTCGTAAAGCATTTTGGTGCATTTAAATTTTAATTTGCTTTTCTGATGTTTGGGAAAAAAAAGTAGAAATCAATTTCTGTGTAATAATACTTGAGACAGTACAGTTTCTACTCAGTAATACTTAAGTTTCAGAAATTACAGTCTAAGAGATCTCTTAAATTTCGATAGTGCACCAGCCCACAGTAAGAGACAGAAGCAGACCTTAAAAGACACATCCTGGACACTCCATTTGTCCCCCTTAGTGGGACACAAAACATCAGGATTGCTGTTGTATGTGGAACCGCTGTCTGGCTGCCCTTGCCCAGCAGTTCTCTTGTTACAAATATTTGTTACAAGTATTTGTTATCACCTTTAGTTGCAGCCAAGAATTTTAATTTCTTCTCATTGTAATCACAAAACCTGAAAAGTTTAATAATGAACACTTTTATATATATCACATTGCTATTTTATTTTTAAAGGGAAGACTTTTAAAAGAAAAAAAGACAATTAGATCCCCAACTACATGGAATTCAAGGTGACAAACCTGCTCAGCTGCATTTGTATCTGGGACATAACCAAAGTTTTGTTAACAGTTTTGCTAAATGTTCCTTATGACATTTGACAAATGGACGAAAAAAAAATCATATTGCAAACATTAAAAACCTATTATTCCACAACCTCTTTTACCTGCCAAAGTGAAACAATGTTTTATTGTGGTAAAAATCAGGACTCGAAGCTGTAACATTTGTTTTAGGTAAATGCTATTATGAAAGTACCAACAATTTAAATGATTAAGTTTCAAGTGATAATTTCTGTTGTTAAACTTTTCCTTCTTTCCATACAGTGAACATTTAAGATGTAAATTGAAAATTGGTAAGTCTTTAGATCTTGTTATTTTAATGTGTGTTTTAAAAGTATTCTCCAGCTAAACTTGCAATTCTGAGTTTTCTGATTCTTGTTCTGAATTACCATTTAACACTTCCAATTCGTTATTGTGCCTAAGTTGTTAGCTTTTTGTCCATATTTTATTTGCCTTTGTAATTTTATATAGGAAAATGCATTTAAAATGTTATACTAAAAAGGCTCCTTTATTTGAAATTCCTGTTGCTTCGTGCTTTTAACTTGCTGTCGAGTGTGGCATAGATGTAGTTTTCTCACATACTGAAATGAGAGCTGACATTCAAACATGTTTGAGAACACGAAGATCTTAACTAAGTGCAAGCAGGCGCTGAGTACCTTCCTTGCCCAGCCCTGCCAGGGTTTGTTGGTTCTGACTTGCAGAACCAGTCATGAGATTCATTTAAGTAGGGGGAAAAAAAGCACTGCTGGAGCGATACAAACCACACAGTGTTTGCAAGTGCGGACTGGTGTGTTCCAATCGGTAACCTTTTTATTTTTTCTTTATGCCATACATTGTAAAAGATTTGATGCCATACCCCAGCATCTCTCCAGTTACCTACCCCGTAAAAGAATCTGTTCTTATTTTTTGAGAAGCCTATGATGTGCTAACACACTTAAATTATGCTGAGAGAAACATAGAAAAATTGCATCTCTGCCAATCCTTAACACTCACTTATGTACTGTTCTCTGGATGAAAATGAGTATTCTAACTACCAGTCAGAAAGATCTGTTGGAGGGAAATACAGCAAGGAAATATCACTTAGTGAAAATGAGGAATGTATAAATGTAATATAGCAATTTAAAGCAGTAGTTATAAGGGGGGAAAGAAAAACATTTTTTGTTTAAAATGTGTATGTATAATTGATGCAAACGTGCTTATATTTGTAACCTGTATTTATATTTGTGTCCATCCTAGAAAAAAATTACATTGTACTAAAGATGAGCAAAGTAGAGAGCTTCTTTTAGGAAAAATACAGTTTTCATAATACTATAAATTATCTGTTTGCTATTATTAGCTAAATATGCCTCACTTATTAGCATTATCAGTTAGAAAGGACATCTGCCCCATAATATTTGTGATGATTAAATAGTCTTTAAAGATCTATACACTTTGTATTAGAAAAAGTAGCTTATAGGAGTTTTAGTCTCATATCAAAGTTATACTCAGTGTGAATATCTAAAACTCATATACATAATCCTGACATTTGTATGGACGTAAATTATCTCAATTTTCAACATAGCTTTTGAATAACAAACTAGAATATTTTACCCATAAGAAAAGCAATAAGCAAAAAAGGAATATGATGAAAATTAGGTCTTTTAATTCCCATAAATATTGAAATACATTAGCAAACTATATTTTTCTGCTGAATAAGAAGAATTTAAAAATCCTTAGTTCGACAGCACGTTGTATCTAGGCCATCTGATTCCTGCATGGAGTTCCATCAGTGTCATTATCTTCACTGCAGACTACAGATCTACTTGGCACAAGGAAGAATACACTTATATACCATAAAGAAAAGTTACTCCAACAATATTATACAGATTTAGTATTTAGAGTTTGGAGATCAAGCCAAAGCCACCTCTATCCTTATGGCAGGTTTTGGACTCGATGTAGTGAATACCACCCATGGATATGGAAATCAGTGATTATAGGCTTACAAATTAGGAATAATGCCAGATAAGATTAAACTATTTTAAATTTTAGATGCAGAGAACAGTTACGAAATTATTTAAAAAGTCTATCACTTGAAACTGGAAAACAGTTTACTTGGCTTTATTTAAAGTACATATAATTTCAGTTTTTGCTATGACATAGGTTGTCTTCATGCAAAATTTCTCACAGTAAAAAAACAACTACAAGACAAACTCTGGAAGATTGTCAAGAAAGAGCACTATAAAAATGTAATAAAAGACAAGTTTATAACTTTTGTTATGAAGCTTCAAAGAGAAATTAAGTTTCTCATTGGCAAAGTTCCTCAAGCAAGGAACATTTGTTTTCTTTCCAAAAAGAAAGTGAAATAAAGATGTAATATAATATTTAGAAATATTTATATGCCTACAAATACATAAATGTAATATATCACATTTATTTTTTTTAGCATTCAGGTTCAAGACTTTAGTTTTAATATCTGAAGATGTAAGGTTCAACATACATCATTGTAATATATCCATATGTGTTCTCAGTAATCTACATACTGGCAGCACAAACCATATTTGGAAATAATTTATTTTGTTTTACTTCTGATTTTACATGCCTCCATTTTTGAAACATATTTTCAAATATCCTCAATATTCACAACTCCCTACTGATGTGAACTGTAAGTGGAAACTGCCCCAGATGCAGATTCTTTTTACACCCCAGAGCAGGACAAAGTAAAGGCTTCAGAGTGAGTGGGGAAGAAAAAAATTTAAAGATGCTTTTGGCCAAGTGTTCTTTTACAAACATGATATTATTCAAAATATTTTGTCAGCAGAATATGAAGTCCACTGGTATAAACCCCTAGAAATTATATATTGGCACAGTAATCTCAACTCACTTATTCCCTGCCCCTTTACAAGTAATACCACCGTCTGTAACTCAGAATTATAAAGGATATCTTCATCATACAAAATGGGCAGAACAGCTCAGTTTTATAAATACCCAAAATATAGAGATTATTTTTAAAACTATCCTTCATTTTTGCTGAGTTTTTAACTTAGTGTTTATTTTGATGACCTTTAAAAATTTCATGCAAGTAACTGAAACTCAGTCTTTATCAACATTTTAGAAATGTGGCATATGGACTGTAAATTCCACCGGTGCCCTTAAATTCCACAAACAGAGCGGTGTTCCAGAGTGCACCACAGGTATCTAGCAGCTAGCTTGTATCAGAGAATAGTAATTTGCTAAACCTTTTCTAAATGTAAGTTAGCTGGGCATTTCTGTCAACATAGAAGCAGCTCATTTGAAAAGTCTCATTGTCGTGTGTCTTAGGAGATAACCTTCCCCACCACCCCCTCCCCAGCTATAAGTCTATAGACTTAGAGACTATCTGCTTTTTAGATATTTATCTAACCCAGCTTTACATAGCTCTGACATATGGCTGAAATGAATTTTACATCTTGGAGCAAACTTTCCTGATAACTAAATCAGACCTTACCACAAACAGAACAAATAACAAACATCTGTAACTATTTCACTAAATACTGACATAGATAAAACACTGATACTTTAAATAATATGTTTAGTTAGAAGGCAGTTATCTTTAGAGTATAACTGGGGTTTTTTTGTTTGGGTTCATTTTTTGTTTGGGTTTGGTTTTTTTGTTTGGGTTTGGTTTTTTGTTTGGGTTTGGTTTTTTGTTTGGGTTTGTTTTTTTGTTTGGGTTTGTTTTTTTGTTTGGGTTTGTTTTTTTGTTTGGGTTTGGTTTTTTGGTTTTTTGCAGTGCAATAAATGTAAAATCTATCCAGGAAACTGTTATAATGCTGATTTTTTTTTTTTTTTTTTTTTTAAGAAAGTGAGAGAGATTTCAGCAATATTTATATACTCCTATACATGATTAATGGTGTCAGCTCTGTCTTTTTTTGTTAGCATGCCTTCCCTATGTATTTATGACATTAGAGGATTAGTAGTACTGGCTGCAGTCAAACAAGCTTAGAGAGGCCATATTCAGGCTCCTTCTATGTGTTTTGAACAGACCATTGCATTTTAGGACAGATTCTTAGCCTAACATATGGCTTATGGTTAATTTGTTGTACTCACTCCTTCTAAACCAGCAGGAGTATTCCAAAAGAATGAATACAAAGAAATTGCCAGTAAATAATATCTAGAAAGTCATCATCCTCATTTATTCAATGTGTTAATACAGCTATCAGTTTAACTCCCTTCCAGAGAGAACCTCCTGTGGGACAGGCACCAGCTGTTTTCGTCTAACTGCATTTACACTCTCCAATGTTCAATCACTGTGCATTTAATAAGAGAGGAAACCTTGCTTGTACATCACAGCTCTACATCTTGGGATTTTTTTTTTTTCCCTCAAATATAGCAAAATCTTTTAATTTCGGTAATTAATTTGGCATGAAAAGGTTAGCATAGATATTTCCTTAATTTCTCTACTAATTTCTCACACTTTTGGGTTACTTGAGACTCTAAAAGAATATTGACCAAACTCTCTTGAGTCTCACGTTATTTCCTGTCATTACTACCAACTTTTTGCTGTGTTGAAATGAAACTGTAAATCAGCTCAGGCATACTAAATATTGAAGGGAATTTGGTCTGAGTTTCCAGTTGATTTAAAAGCAAAACCCGTTGAAATTGAGACTTTTCCATAGAATGAGATTTGAGTATTTCACACTGATCTGTGTGACACTCGTTATCTACATAAGTGATTTTTAGAGTAAAATACAGAAATAGGGACTCGGAACAAAACAAAATTATGTCAAAACCCAAAATTTCCATATATAGTGTTCCATTATAAACAAAATGGTCTCTTACAAATGTAGTTGTCTGAAGATATGCTAAGCTCATGGTTCTGCAGACCGATTTCAGATTTCAAATTGGATCTATGCCTAGTAGAAATGTCAGGTGACAGAGATACCTATTTAAACATTCTTTGATTTGCAGTAAAGCTTCTCTAAATAAGGAAATTCAGTAGTTTTATTATAACCTTATCCTACAAAGTTTTTACAATACACTTCACACACACTGTTTTATTCTAGGAAGTTTTATCAATGTGATTCTAATGACATAATTACTGGCAGTAATATTTGTGAGTAGAAAATTACTGTGTTTTGTCATTTAGGCTTAATTTTTGATCCTGTTACTTCTTTATGAGTCAACTGTCTAATTGCTTTATTTTTTACGTGTTATTGGACCTGTCTAGAACAATTTCAAATGTGTTCATTGTAATTTAGCCCTGGGAGCAGTGGTAGGAAAGTGAAGTGTAGGCTACCCAGAGAATTTTAGATGTCCCCTCCCTGGAAGTGTTCAAAGCCACGCTTTGAGCAACCTGGTCTAGTGCTAGGTGTCTCTGCCCTTGGCCCAACCCAGACCATTCCATGTTTCTATGATAGAATGAAATTATTTAGTTTATAAATACATGGTCTTTCTCTATATACAATCTCAGATTTGTTTGTTTCTGTTTGTTTGTTTGTCTTTTGTCATCTAAGCTATCTATAGGTTACATAGATAGATTTACGGAATGTTTATAAAACGGTGTCAGAACAGGCAGCCACAATGAGACAATATTAGAGTAGTCCTTTTTTTCAGTATTTCTTTTTCTCTTGTAAATATGAACAATAATTGGCTAGCTTTTAATTTTTTAATCCCCTAAGGTACATAGTGACTTAAATCTCTCCTTACTTTGGACATCTAAAACTTAGGCACTGTGATGAACAAGATCACTGAGGAGAACCCTGTTACAAGGGAAGAGAAATGACTACCACCAAAGAGCATCCCAGATAGGTAGGATCAAAGAAAAAAAATTGCTACATTCTAAATGGCTTTACCCTGAATCTGGATTTATTCCACAAAACAAGACTGCAATCTTTAGTAGGGTTATGCTGTAAAGCCATACTACAGCTGTGAAAAGCTGGATTTTACAGAAAGAGTTACTTCCTTTGCATCTCATAAAGCAAACCCTATCTGACACATCTAACCTACATATATGTACAGGAACAATAGACAGGTCTCGTTCCTTAAACCATCATTTATTGGAGTGAGGCAGCACCAGGTACAATGCATGACCTGTATTCTAGAATATTTGTTCATTATTTTAATCACTTTTTAATTTAGACCTTGGCTAAGAAGGGTCAATAAAGTTGTACATCTGAAAGTCAAATTAAAATGGATATTTCAGTTATAGGAGCACAGATAAGGCACTTTCCTTATTATCAAACACTGTTTAATAAAGATTCATTAACTTTGTAAAATGTGGAACTTCAATAAGGATTAAATTAGTCATGGTCTGAAGGAATTCTTCCTAATAATCTACTGAGTTTATTTTTCTGTAGAGAACTTATCATTCAGTTCTAGAATACTTTTTTTCCCATGGAGAAGGACTGTATTATTTCAGTTCCATTCATCTTTACATTCCATTTGCTGCTTTACTAGGATTAACAAAGTGTTCCAAGTATTTTAACAGGAAAGTAATACATTCACAAAAATTCTCATTAAAGTCTTTATCTTCAAGTTACAAAAGACTGCACTTTTTAATGATTAAAAACTGCATACTGAAGCAAGAGATACTTAGAAAATGATTCTGGTAGTACTTTGGTTGCATTGATTTGGGAAGATCCCTTTCTTTGCTAGCACATTTTTGTTTCTTGGAGCTTTATAACTACAGTAATAAATAGTGAACTATAATTCCAGGATATAATGTATGGCTATCAATGCTAGACTGACTAACATAGATTTATTTTATCATTGAAGTAATTTCCATTTAGAAAAATTCAGTTTTAAATCTAGAGGATCAAAATACACACAACCAAATAGCTGCTTTCCAACAAGTTTATTGCCTTGAAAAATGTATCCCACATTTTCATGAAAATTTCAGAGAATTCTTGATCCATGCTCTGTTTTGGTTTTTTTTTGTTTGTTTTGGGTTTGTTTGTTTGGTTTTGTTTTTGTTTGTTTGTTTGGGTTTTTTTGTTTTTTAATACTTTATTTATTTAAATACAAAAAGGATCACTATGAAATTACTGTCAGTAGTGGAATACATTATACAAATACATTATGTCAAGGGACATAATCTGTTTAAGCAGAGATAAACACTAGAAGTCCTTAAAATGAATTCTGGGTGCAATATTCCTGGTTGACTACCTCGGAGCCATTACTTCAGAACAGTTTCTCCACCTCCTGCCCTTGGCAACAGAAATCCAGAAAACAGAATTCTCTACAAAACATTCTGAAATTACAATTAGCTTGTTAATGTGTTTCTTTGATAAGTTTCTTTGGAAGAGAGATTTGACTTTAAATTATGCTGATTCCAAGACAACTTGAGCCAGGGTTTCAGTTCATGTCAAACTGATGCCATATTATTTGACTTGATGCTGATCTATACCACCTATTCTGTGATTCTTACTTTTTCTCTAGACTTAAAAGATCAGGTTAACAGAACAAGTAACAAGTTCCCTGTTAAGGTCTAATTTCACAACTATGAAATGAAACAAGATATTTATGATCATTTTCAGGTCAAATTTTGTGTCCAAATCAGTCTTCCTTCTTGAAAGATACTTGTTTGGGAGATCTAACCTAATATAACCTGCCAATAAAATTGAAGTCTCTTTTAGGAAGGATAATTATTCTAAAGTGCTACATCAGTAGTCATAATTTTTTGATATCTGAAACATTAAACCTTAAACATTAAATCTGTGAGACCCAATGTAAGTCAAATGTTACCAACCAGTATTCTCTCCCATTTTAACTTAGATTTATTAGCTCCTTATGGCCATTTGGATTTTTGCACAAACTAAAGAAAAATTTTTTTAGGCCTCAAGGGAGAAATGCTATCTGTGCCTGGTGTGTCTGTGCTTGTCATATGTGACCAATTTTATCTTATGAAATACTTGCAGCAAAGTTGTTGGTGTGAAACTGAAACACAGCTTATTCTTTAAGCATTGTTTTCCTCTTGTAGGCAGCCAGTCAGCTGAAGTGGCACATTTCTTCTTTGCTTCCACGTTCTCACAGGCTGTTATTTATGTTGTAGGCCTACATGAGTTCCCTTGATTCAAAACTTAAAAACAGCCTGGGGAATGATGATCCATTAGCATCCAGCTTTCTTCATGTCGCAGTCGAGGTACTATAGTTTCATAATGTGGGTTATTTGCTGCTTATCACAATATAAATTATCACAAACCAGATTACCTGTTGATTATCACAATATAGAGGTCTGCTGCCATGAAATATTAGACACTTTGGAGGAATCTCATAACACTGCAAGAACCTATTGACCTCACAGAAGACTTAAATTGAAATTTACACCTCATAGGCTGTCTTACTACACTTAACTGTTGCTTAACAGTGCAACAGTCTCCTGTATCAAGAGATATCTCATTTCAGTGTGCTAGTTTATAAAGGCCAAATCTCACATCTGAACTGACATGTACATCTCAGTGTCTGGTCTGTTTCTGAAGTTTAAATATTTTAGATCTGAGAATTGGAAGGAATCAGGATAAGCAATTAAATAATAAATAGAAATAAATGGAAAATTATTAATTTATTAAGTTATTTAATTTCTAAGCTTAATAATTTGAAAATCATAAAATCATAAAATGGTAAGTTTGGAAGGGACCTCAAAGATCATCTAGTTCCAACCCCCTGCCATAGGCATGCTAATAACAATATTTCTGTTTTGTTAGCCAGAAAGTAGTTAAATTAAAAAAAAACAATAATCTCTAGTTGAATAATATTAATATGGTGAGTTCATATGCTACCAAGAAAATTGTTTATGTTTTCAGGGAAGTCAAGTATCTTAAAAAAAAACAACCAACCAAACAAACAAAAAAACAAACAAAAAACCCCAACCAATCTGTATTGCAGCAGAATTTTTTCAGTGTCTGAGAATATAGAGGAAAAAAACTCTTTGCTCTTTCTTCTTCAAGACAGACAGGAGCATGTTTACATTCACCAAATATCCATAAATGTGTGACACTCATGAGCGTTCAGTGTAAAAAATTTTTATTCCCTGTCAGTAAACATCTTGCACAGGCATCCCCTGCATGTGTGCACTAAATAAAGGAGTCCTGAAAGATTGTCTGGGTATTCAGCTGTGAGCTCCCAGTGGGAAACCAAGGCAAAGGACACAATCCTTATACAAATGGGCAAAGGTATCTACATTCCACGGTGCAAATCAACCATCAAATCCAGAAGAAATTCTTAGTCCTCATCCTTGCCTTTCTTCAGGCATCTGGGAATCATTGAAGTCTTGCAAATAAGTGAAAATATTAGCCCTCTAGTTACTGATCACATCTTGCTAAAGTATATATTTCATCTGCCCATCCTAATTTTCTTGTCCCTTTTACCCCATATTGTGAGACAGGATATTAAAATAAGTTCTTCATAGTTCTTTGACAGAGTGTAACAACATTTTCCAGGCAAAATATGTCACAATTTTCTCCACAGTCTATTAATGTTATTTCTCTAGAGCCACAAAAATTGGCATACCACGAACGTCAATAGTGCTTAAAAGCCAGCCTTAGTGTGGAAAGGGACTATAAAAATAGTATGGATACTTCTGCATGAAAGAATTAAAACTTTTCTGAAATAGTTGTTCAAGAAAATAAATTATTTTTAAAAAATCATTAGAGTGTAGGATAAACATCTCTTCCTGCAACCCAGGAAGATCTTTTTCCTTGTGTTTTGATCATCTGCGATTAATATACCCACCTCTTGAGTAAGTCTTGATACTACATCACTGTGCATTATCTTTGTTTCTCCTTGTTTATGTTATGCTGCATACCATTACAAAAAGGTAACTAAAAGTGACAACTGAGACGTATACAGACAGATTTTTTTTTTTTTTCAGATCTTAGTTCAAATACAGATTTCATAACAATATCAAAAGTAAAACACTATCACTTTGTTCTAAGGCATATCTAGGCCTACATCACGAAAATAATCAGGCAAGAATTTAAGGAGTGCCAAATAGAAGTGTACAGCAGAACCCACCACAGCATCTATTTTGTACTATACCTAAATGCATAGTATTTAATTTTCAGTAATTACAAGAGACAAAAATGTAAAACCAGATCCAAACATTCACAGTCAATGCGAAAAGATAGAGCAAAAACTGATTATTTTTTATCTAACAAAGTCACTAAGCTGAATCCTGCCTATTGTGCCATGGATTTAGCATAGTCGCTTACATTTATCACTACTGAATTTAGACCCCTGTATTTGTCCCCCCTGAAAATACAAAACTACAACACTGTGGTGTAAAGTGTACAAAGGAGGCAAATACATGAAGGAATTTACCACAAACAGAAAGAAAAGTTGTCTACAGCAGTGAACCTTTTTCACAGCAGATCAGTTTGGGCATCGACAAATTATTTTTCACTTTTCAGCTCTAAATGAAAACTTTCCAGTACATTTCTATCTCGTTCATTTCAACTAATAAGCTCCTGATACAATTCCTGATAGTGCTTATCAACTTGTCACGCATGGCAATGTTTGTTAACTTCCAACATGAAAATGTTTATCTTTTTGCTACACTCGAAGCAAGCAGAACTGAAAGTTCCTGTCTGAAGAAGCTGGCAAATGGCCTGCAGCCTAAAGGGACTTTGGTTTGCTCTACTTTTCATTCCTATGCCTTTTCTGAGCACATTTTCTATATTCTTAGTGCTGAAGATGGGTAATAATTATTTACAGCCTAATGTACAAAAGCTGTTCCAAAATAACATGCAGCACCTTAAAACTATTATTTGTTCTTTCCAATCTTTTAATACCCTTGTGTGAAAACTATAGATAGGAACTGGGGGAGGTAGAAACACAGAAGAGAAACAAAGTCCCTGTCTTGCAACTATGTTTAAACTTCACGACTGCTGTAACACTGCCATGTTCTGGTGTGTTACCATACAATACTGAAGTGATTGAAGTGTTCCATAGCTAGAATAGGAAAATACGTTTTTCTTTTCCCTGCAATACAAATAAAGGGCCAGAAAATGTAATTGGAATGTATAGTACAGATAATGTTACCACCATCCACTATTACACTGCATTCAAAATGTTACTTTTTGTGTGCAGTAAGAGAAAGTTGCTATCAAAGGTATACTCTGCAGAATTTGTTGTTCAATATACTGCTCTGCTCATATTAATTCCTAGTGAAATCAGTTAAAGCTGTGTAGCTAAGCACTTTCTGTTATGCAGGAGCAGAGTTGTAGGCTGCTTTTAAATCCCATTATTAACAATGATAAAGGAAAGTTTCTTAGTGAGTCAGGTGAGATGAAACTCATAATGGAGCACTTTACCATTTCTTGCTGTCTCACAGGCAACAGCTAAGAAAAAGTCAACAAAGGTAAAATAGCAATAATAAAGGTGACCAGCCCCAACTAGTGCCTGCAACACAAAGGACAGAGCCATGGCATTGCCTTGCAGGCAAAGGACTGGTGTCTTGCAGCCTCCCACCTGCTCACAGGGTCCTGCCAGAAGGCCCTTTCATTCCAGCCCTAGCTTTGCTCTGCAGTCTCTTCTCAGGCACATCAGTATTGTATAACCCCCTGCAAAGGCATGCTCCCATTAGACAACCCACCACACTGGATCAATGTCTCTTGCAAGACATGATGCATGATGTGTTCTGCTTTATGAGACAACCAGGAGGCTTGAATTAACTAACTGGTATAATTTTTCCTCTCACATACACTATGCTAGGGTGTTAGCAAGTGGTATGTTATCAGGAAATTGCAGCTGTGGCTCAGTTTACTTTTTGGCCTAAGTGCCTTGAAAAGGAGTTACCTCTGGTTTTAGTTGTTGGTTTGGGTTTTTTTTACTTCTTGGAACTCTCTGTTTATTAACTGGATAATCTGCAAAGGAGGAGATAGTAATAGAGCTGCTACAGAAAGATACTGTGTTAAGGCTGGAGCTGACTTGCCCTGGCTACTAATCCAGACTAAAATTGATTTCGGAATCAGTTGGTAGATGTCCTGCTGCTTCTGGAAAATGAAGTGCATGCAGTACTTTATCTTGTTTAGGTTCTAATGAAGGCATTTTACATCTTTCTATAGCTAGGGTAGAAACCAGTGCCCTAACCTTGAATCCAGAACTCTGGAATTTGCAATATTCACCTTCCAGTGCTCTGACTGGAACCACAACTCTACAATTTTCATTTCAGATATGTTCTAAGAAGGGAGTTATTCTTGTTGTTAGATATACCAAGCATTTAAAAATTAAAAAAAAAAAAAGTGAAATTCTAGTACAAATTAAAGTAAATTTATGAAATTTAAAATGATCTTATATCAACTATCAAGATAGTGAACCTAGATTATTTGAATACAATCACAGTGTGCTCACACTCAATTCTCCTTACTGACACCTCCAGTCATGGGATAGTTTTGCTATAGATTAATTCAGAACCAACCTACTGCAATCTATTTAGATAGTTTTGCTGTTCTCAGCTCGGGGACTTCCAAAACCCTCAGACAGCAGTCATAGCAAGACCACACATGTCTCTTTATAAAGATTATATAAAATATTTGTCAATGGAAAAGTAAAGAAAAATTGTACAGGGCTTTTTGTAAAAAAAAAAAAAAAAAGCAAACCACTATCCAGAAGTCAACAAAAAAATCATTTTGGTCACTTAGTAGCTTGTCAGATAACATCACCTGTCAAGTCTAACTCCTTGAGAAGTTAATATTTCAGCTCCAAATATTTCAGCTTCTATTTTAATTGCTTAAATATAAGATAGATCACATTACCTTGATGCAAACATGATTATTAAATGTGTGATTCCTTCTAATAATCTTTATTAACTTATAATTATTCCATGTACTGTACTTCAACACTGTATACACACTGGCAACTCTTTTTCCAGCTATAATTACATCAGCGCTGTACTTCATAACTTACATTTGCATTGTTTATAATACAATCAGAAAGATTACTTCAGTCAGAATCTTGGCACTGGTGGTTTAAATTTGGAAATAAAAATGTTTATACACATTTCAAGTTTAAAGAAAGCTAACCCCAAAACCAGTTACACAGATTTAATCAGACATTAATGGCAACAAGTTAACAAAGTCTGAAACAGTTTCATGTAAATGAGAATAATAATAGCAAACATTTATTTATGGACTTTATGTTTGTACTCATTTCTGCTACCATAACTAACCATTTAAGGAAAAAATACATTCTGGGCTCATCAAAAGTACTGGTCTGCTTCCTTTAGCCTTCCTTCTGGCCACATTCTGGTCCCCTGTTCAGAAATCTAGTTAGGTCTTTATTCTAGAGACTTACTTACACCATCGGAGTACTGATTTATCTGTTGAAATTGACTTGCTACTCTTTTTTTTGCTTTAGCTCTTCCCTTTCCCATATATTTCTCTAACACAGTGTGAAACTTATGGCTTATCTGAGCTTTTCTGAACAGCTTCATGTTGACAAAGGTACAGTACTGCTTCCTGCATTCAAACTCTGATTCTGTTATATATGGAGGCCTAGAAATATTCCCTTCATTGATCTTTAATATTGAAGAACTCCATAAAATATCTGTCTCTTTTTCCCTTTAACGTTTTCAGTTAGATGCAGTCTTCAGCTAAGAAAGTTATTTGGAAGTAAACCTTTTGCTAAACATGTATATAGATGGCAAAAACCCTTTACTAATAACATTAATAATTCAGTTAGTCTAACACCTTGTATATAACTTCAATAATTTTAAAAGCTGCATAAGCCAAAAGTCAGTCTGTGTTATGACGCTTTTCATTTATGTCAGAAGGTGCTAGGAATCATCTCATGATTAGCAGTCCAAATAGGAACACTGCAGTATTGATGTGAACATTTAGAATTAATGTTATGACTAATTTTCACACTGCTTTCTTTTTACACGTACTTGAAATGCTGCTGCATGTTGAAGTGTTCTATGCTGAAATGCCTATGCCAGCATGTTTTGACCTGTGAATATAATGTTGTGCAACATGGCTCATTCTGTCCTAGAAAGTAATTTTCTTGTTATTGTGGTGTTTATCTGGGCATCAAAAGTTCTGGGTTCCAGTTGTAAGAGCAAGCTTACTTTATGACCTATAGGACACGACTTAACCTGTAAGATTTTCCTGCCTAAGAAACGAGAAACAGTCCTTAAGCAGAATGAAGAAAAGCATTTCCTTGGGAAATAAAGTTTAATATAAAAGAAATGGGGTGAATATACACAAAAAGTTGTTTTTCTTTTTCCTGTCACCAAGTATTTTTAAGGCTATTTAAAGTTATTAGACACTGTCAGAGGGACAATGTGATGCCATGTATCTCTTATTTCTTTTAAGCTACAGTGAAGTCAAAAGTGCATTTAACACAAACCAGTTATTGTACTGTCCTGCACACAGCTGCTGAAATGGATATTACTAGCACCACACATGTCAAAGGGATGATGTATTGCACTACAACACACAGATAAGACAAACCATGTTTATGTTTATATGTTCTGCCTTTTCCTTCAGGCACTGTGGAGATCTGCAGACTTCAGGGGAACCTGACACATAGCAGGAATAAACTGCCTGAGAGACCCAAGTGTGGGTACTCCCATCCTCTCACACAGAGGGCTTAGAAGAAGGCATATAGCATTCCCGATGGACTATGCCATCCCTTCTTCCTTAAAAGTCCCAGGAAGACATATGCCCACAGAAAGACCTTTCAAGTTGAATGAAGAGTAGAATAGCTATCTTTTCTAGCTGTTTCTATTGAGACTGGATGAAAAATTTGAGTATTTCTGAGGATTTATTTTCAGTAACATACTGGGCAGATTATTCACTTAATCAGTGGCCTGATGTATGTTCTTAAAAGGGGTTATTATTCTAAGTGAGGCCATACGGCAGTTATTCAAATTAGCTTGCAAAACCTGTGTCATGTTTTCAGAGACATACACACTAAATTCATGTTAAAAACGAGTTGCTTACCTCAAAAGAGTGAAGCTTTCGCTTGTTAAACCAAAATATAGTCCTCTTCATAATACTATGCAGTTATCAGCATGTCCCTTGGATTTATGACTTATGACATTTCTTATACCAACAGGTGGTTGCATCTCTTGCCATTTATATTTTAAGCAACAGTAAACACAACTAAAAATAAGATAGATAAATGAAATAAAACTCGGTGGGTTTTTAAAAAGTGTTTTTGAGAAAAACTGTACTTAAAAGCTAGGTCTTCAAGTAGTTCACACCAGGCCCAGCAACACAGAAGAATACTGCAAGAGCAATAAGGATTTTTAGGGGCATTATGATAGTGTAATGGAAACACATCTGCCCCTAAAAGTCCCTCATTTTCCCTGCGGTAAAGAGCCATGCTGGAAGTGGTGAATGCTGTGGAACATCAAGAATGAAACTATAAAGAAATATATTTTTTTTAATTAGAACAATTTTCCAACAATACTTCAGGGTTTCATAATTTCCTCTTAGTCCACTGCGTATGAAAATTGTAGTTTTTTCAAAAAGCCTTGAAGCCATTTACACTGGATGTATAAACTGGTTCTGTCCATTCACCAAAGTGAACTCTGAAGCAACTATCTTAGAAATACTATTGGGAAGTTAAAAGCATTGTGTGTAATGGACAATCCAGGACAATTCTTTGTTCTTTCACATCCCCAAAAGTAAAAAATAAACCCGAACAATCACGGTTAACAGCTGAGCTGCAGCTGTCAGTTTTAAGGATTTGCTTAAGTGATGCTAGTTTATAGAGGAAAATGATACATAACAAAAATCATAGAACATCTTTCATTTAAAAGAATTTAAAACTATTTTCTAACAAACCATGTGGGCAGTTTTCCATACATACAGGAAGATCACTCAAAGTAAAAATACAAAGAGGAATCCCAGTTAGTAAAGACTAAATACTCCAGTTTTGTAAATCCCTTTAGTAAACCAGGTAGCACATTTGAGCTTTTAGTTTTGCCTTTTCAACTGACATGCCTAATTAAAAGTTACTCTTAAAATAATTCACACCAAATAGTACCTAACAGGCGTATTCTTCAATGGATTCTTGTAGTGTAGGATATAAAATACGATTGTTGAAAAAATTAACATTCAGTTCCTCATATATTATTCAATACAGGCTTCTTTATCATCCATTTTTTCTTTGTTTGTCATGTTAAAATATAAAAACATGAACCAAGTTCTTTCCTTCAGGAATTTTAGTGTGATCTCACTTGTATTTTTTGTTGATGTAGGTCCAGTGATTTCAGTGGAGATATTGCTGACTTGCACCAGGTACCTGCTGACAGAAGTGTGTGGTTTGTGTGATGTAAAATAGGCCTGTTATTACAAAAGAAAACTTTTATACAAACTGCAGCAGCATCAAAGCAAAAATCTAGATTATGCTGACTTTAATAGACATTTGTAACAATAGCAAAATAGCAAATAGAAATACACCTTCAGTAGAACTGCTGCAATCAGTTATTTATACTGATCACTGCAGGCCAATCCTGAGACATCCTGAAATTATTTTTCTGTCTTTCCTAAAATCATTTATATGTGCCATGTTGTAGATGACAGAATGTATTTCGTCTTGTTTTGTTTTGTTTTAACTCTTATCCTGACCTACAAAACAAATGAAAAGCTATTATGTAAAAAAATGATGTCTAGCTAATATTTTGTATCAGTTTGGATAGAAAGGCCCCAATTTCAGTAAAAGGATTTGGACTGACCGAAGCTGAACTATTCAAATAGCAAAACTGCATCAATACTACATTACACTGGTGAATTGTAGCCTCCTTCATTAACAGCTAAACTACACTATTACAGCAATATTAACTGAAAAGTTCAAAATAGTTTCATTTAATTTTTAAATTTGTATCAATGCTGTAAGCACTCAGTATATTAGGAAGTCAGACAGGACTAATGCATTGTTTTTTAGGACTTCTTTTGAGCTCAGCTAGGAGCAGGTATGCTCCAAACAGAACAAGAGAAAAAATATTATTATAAAACTCCAGAGCCTGTTTGTAGAGAATTACGACTCCAATGTGAAAAATGACAGCTGATAGTTGGAGAGCCTTATATCCGACAGGGAGTCAGAAATCAGCAGTACACTTCTGAAACCAACTGTTAACATGTAGGCATATCTGGCTAACCCACAAGGCAAGATACCTGAGCAATGGATGTGGTTTTATTTCTTTTCCTATTATCTTTATTTGTGCTGTTCTTGCTGAAGAAATGTCCTGAAAAAAATCCACAAGGTGAATAATGCTTATCCATTCACAGGTCACCTACAGAAATTTGTTCTTGTACTGAAACCTTGTAAACAGAAGTTAATTGGGCATTCTGATGACAGGCAAAAGCAAAACAATTCTGTTTCTTTTTTTCCAAGTTTGTACCTTTATAAAATCCCCTACACATTTGCATTGTTTGACTGAGAAAAGCCTATGACATTGCAGCATGAGGTTTGTGTATTTATTAACTGATGTGCTCTGTGAACACGACAAATGATGCCTTAAATTCATTAGTTTCACCAGAAGCTTCATAGTCTCAAGCTGCACAGTCTGAAGGGGATTTGGTATCCCTGCAATATGACCACTTTTCTACTACTTCTTTCACTACAGATGCAGTGTCTAGGTGATAGCAATTTTTTTCCCCTAATATTTTAAAGACATCCAAAAAACTCTGGGGATTTGTTTGTGGTTTTGTTTGTTTGCTTGTTTGTTTCATAATCTGTTACATACAATTTTTGAGGCAAATAGGATTTTTGAGTAATATCTTTGAAACATACAGTTTGGACATAGTGGGTGTATGTTAGCATAGATTCTCTTTGTGGCATGAGGTACAGGTGTTTGGGCAGGCAAGCCATGCTGATGTGTAACATTCTAAGTGAAGAATAAGACACCATTTAAAAATCATGTCTTGGGTGTCGGCGTTCTTGCCTTGGAAAAACTCTGAGCAGCTTTCATAGAAAGGGGGGACCAATTTTGTAGCCTTTACTAAGGCAAAGTTTTCAGCTGTTCCAGGTCATGAGTTTCCAAACTCCAGGGTCATTACCTCCCTCTCTTTTTTTCTATGGTTAGATCAGAGGGGAGTCACAAAACTTTTCTGTTGCAACATGAGGTCAGGAAATGTCAAAGGTTGAGGCCCTGCTTCAGAAAATGCAGGCCACGGACCAATCCCCAACCCATGCCACTGGATTCTGGTGGAGATCCTGATCTTTTCACTGCTTTCAATAAAAGTAAACAGATTAGGCCATTTGATAATCCTCTGCTGAATCGGTGTTTGTAAGCTTTTTAAAAAAGGTTTCCTTAAAAATGCAGAAAAGTAATTCTAAATATGTAGTTTTAAATGTATTTTCAATAGAAACACAGTTAGTAGGGCTTTTGATTTTATAAATTATAAATGCAATAAATAAATGGCATTGATATCTCTAATTTTTTTTTTCAATAATTCATGACAGTTTTTATCTCAAGGAAAATTAAGTTTGATTCCAAACATACCATCTATGTTTTATCCTTCTGTAAATTTCTTTCTTTTCGTTTCAAATAGCAAGACAGACTGATCCCAGGTATTTAATCATTAATGCTCTGGATAGGCAGTGCACTTCAGGAGTCTCAGCTCTGACGCCGACACCCCATGCTGCACGCAAACCTTGTGGGAAAACAGTGTGAGGGAAAGAGATCAAATTTTTATAACATAGATGTTTAGTGAATCTCTTGGTGTTTTGTCTAATCATCATTAATTTGGGTAACACATACAAAATGAACATCCATTTAAAGTTTGGTATATATGCATGATATTCATAGTACCAGAAAATTTTCTGGTTTATTGCACGCTAGAGACAAAGAGAAGCTCTTTTCATAAGCTTACTAATGGGGAAAAATGTGAATAAAAATGTGGTATGAGGAAGGCCTACGGAAGTGTAACTGTACTTTACCACTGCTCCTTAATCATTTAAACAGCATGTTAATTCTATAGCTAGGTTATAGGCAGTAGAAGGAATGCATGTGAATTTTATGTATCTTCAATAGAAAATCAAATAGAACCTATTTGAAAAAAAAAAACAACACACTAAAAATAGCAGGTCGAAGTGCACTATGTACAGCACATCTTACTGGAAGTAGCCATACAAAATTACATGATTTAATTTAAGAGCTTTAAAGTAATAGTTGGTGAGAAGAAACTCCTGCATTTCAGCAGAGCAAATGCTATTTAGATATGTAAATTTGTTTCTCTTTGCCCTTGCAGCAGGATTCACACATAGATCCACTTTGTGATCTCTGATTCTCTGCTCTCCTGTTGTCAGAATACTAGTGAAGAGAGCAGAGGAGTTAAATCACTCCAAATCTGACACTTTATAGTTCTAGACAGGTCTAAAATGTACTCACAAACCGAGCTCTATAATTCAAAAAGGAAAAAAAAAGATCTACAGTTGAATTTGTAGCTTAATTGGTTCATGAAGATTTAACCTTCTCATGAGTCCTGCTTTTGAAGAGCATTATTTCATGCAAAATAGTAGCTAAAAGGCATATTAGCAGCAGAATTCTGATCTAAGCTTTTCCACATCAGATTTCAAACTTAAACAAGTGAGGAATTTGTGGTGCTGAAGTTTGAATATGTCCTATATTAGCAATTATATTGCTATAAAATATCATAATTTCACAGAAAAAAAATTAATAGTTCAGATGATACCCATTTGCACAAATGTACAGGTGCTGCGAAGATATATCACATCCCAGCAACATCCCTTTAAAACTGTATCACTGTGTAACTTCAAATGAATTTCCAGGCCTGTTTGAAATGTTCAAATTGATTCAGTCTGAGCAGGTCAGCACTTAAAATTAATCTGACTGCAATGATAATGTGACCACATTGTGAATGTTTAGATATTTATGTGTAACTTAAGCAGGTGATTAGCTGGCGTAAAATGTCAAAGCTATGACAGACACATTTACACCAACTGAGAGGATGCTCCTCAATGTATTTTGTGTTCATATGTTACACTCAGGAAACATTATATAAATTACATTGCTTGAGTGTAATGCCTTTCATTTGGTCTTAAATATATGTATAAGAAAGCTCAGCTAACAAATTTTCAACATTTACAAATACATAATTTTAAAATAAAAAATATGTTTAGATTATTTGGGGTATTGGTTCCAAAATTTAAATAATAACATGAACTTCAACAGCTTTGCCAAGCTCAGGTTTACAGTACCTTACTCATAAAAATATATTCTATCAGTACAAAAAATGAGGAATCTTTAAATTGGTTCATAGATACAAACCATGCACAAGTAGAGACACACACACATGTAAAACCCAGCTAGTTGAAGGAATACATTAAATCTGCATACATCGTGAGCAAAAAAACTGAGGAGATTGACAGTACAAATGTTACCAGTGGCTGTATGATGTTCTGAAGGTTTAAGCTGTCTCTGTTTTCTAGAGACTGACTTCCTTTTCTTCCAATTCACCTATATTGAATAACCACTCTGAAACACTTTTTTTTCTTTTGCTTTTCCTGGCTTTTTAAGACAAAACCAGCACCAACAGTTAGAAAACTTTTTTTTTTTAATGTTGACCTTTCAGGATGACAGCATTTTCTATCCCCTGTTTATTGCCAAAGAAAACGTTAAAGTTAGAATACTAATTATTTAAATACATAGTAGCCTTTTACTAAATGCAGCAGTAGTTTACTACTAAGTTCAGAGTCCATTGTAGGAGCCATAATGTACTGATTTCTTTTGCAGAACAAAGTGACCACCAAAAGCGGGACTTTGTGGGCCAGTTGGATAAAACACAAGCTCATCTCGCCCCCAAAACCCCGACTCTGGAACCACAACCTTCCAAGAGTCAATTTGTAAGTATCTTTGTAAGATATGCCCAATCAAGTGAGAGAATAATTGCTTATCAAGTGGGTAATTTTCAGCCTAATGGAAGAGAATATTGTAGGCAAGTCACAATACACACTCGTTCACTTTAAGGATAACAGGAATTGCTAATAGATACTGGGTTTATGAAGTTATTTACCTATTTATTAAAAGCTCCACCTTCTCTGAAGTGTCTATAAAATGTCACCAAACTCTCCCAGAGGATAATAGTAAAAACATATTTGCTTATATGTTCCACTATATTTCATATTAAATTGACATATCATAGAGAAACATCTGTTGTTAAAGTTATTTGTACAACAGGCTAGAAAAGAATTCCTCTTCACCCGAAACATGTCTCTTTCGACTAACAGCATTGGGTTTGAGTATTCAGACACGTGTCTAATTCTTACTACTCTCAGCATTATGTTTCTTAATAACTTCTTTCAAAGATGAGAGGAAATGTAGAGATTTGCAGACAAAAGGAACATATTTTCTAAATCCTCAGTTTATAATTCTAGCAGAATTTCTAAATGAAGTCGAAATTTAAGAGCATCACAGTGTACACTTAGATAACTGAAGCAGGTAAATTCTGTCAGTTACTATAAAATGAGCTAATTGCTGTGCCTGAAAAGCCACTATTGTATTTATTCTGTTGTCAATAAGGCACACAGAGCCCAGGACGGCTGTCCCAGCTGAACTGCCATGTGATCGGCAAACAGATCTTGACAGGAGAGCGCGGAGAGCTGATGGAAATTCCGGGCAGGCAGAAACGTTAAGAGACAAGACACGGCCTGTGGAAAGCGGAGCTGTCTGACACGTACGGCTGAGATGACTGAGAAGATTCTCCTTACTATCGGCTCACGAGAGCCTGTCAAATGGTTTGTGCCGGCACCGCTCAGCGCGCTTATCTGCAGACCCCGGAAGCCCTCTTGAGGCGCCGGGACGGGACCGGTGCTCGGACACCTGTAGCTCCCGAAGGTGCCCGGCTCGGCTGCAGCGCAGCCCTGGTGCCCGCANGCGGAGCCGCCCCATCCCCGCGGCAGGGCGCGGCCCGGCTGCCCGCGGAGGCGAGGGGCGGCGGCTCCACCTGCGGGCCCCCGGAGAAGGCAGGCGGCGGGGACGTGCGCGGGGCCACGCTTCTGCCGGCGGGCGGCCGGGAAGCGCCATGGCGGGGGGCGCGGAAGAAGCGCGCAACTTACCGCTCGTCAGTACCCCCGGGCGTGCCCCCGCCGGACGAGATTAAATAAACGGCCGAGACGAACGGGGATCCCGAGGAGAGGGTGCTGCTCGGCCGGCAGGTTCTCTGTTGCTGCAAGCAGGCAGCCCCTCGCTCCGAGCCGGCTCCTTCCGTTGGCAAAATCCTGACTCATTACATAAAAAGATCGCCCTGCCAGGCGCCCAGAAACATTTCTTCATCACGGTCACGCCACAAGCTAAACAAGAGGCCACATCAAGGGGAGGGGGAGAGGGGGGAGCGGAGGGGGAAATAAAAAAATTCTTGAAGGTTGTTTTTGCCTTTTTTTTTTTTTATCCTGAAGATCCTTTTCCTTTAAAAAAGAAAGGGAAAAAAAAAAAAAAGTGTCAGAGGAAAACCAGCAAAAAGAGCAGCCACCAGGAAAGAAGGAAAAAATAAACAAACAGGAGATTCACTCATTGTTGCCACAAAGACACCTCTCCCCTTCCCACTCCCTCTCCATGCTCGTTCCTCCAACAGAGCTACAAAGACGTGCGGTCTGTGCCGGGAGTTGCTGAGCCCGAGCTCTGGGCTGCTCAACTCCGCGGGGGCTGTGCCAGAAGCCCCGCAGCTCGGAGCCCGCCGGCAATAGGTGTGGGGAGGCCAACACCGTCCGTATTTTTTTTTTTTTCCTAGAAACTACCTCCAAATATAGTAACAGAGAAGGGGCATTCCTAGAAATTCGGGAGACGTCAGAAAGGGAAGATTTGTGAAATTCAGCTTTACTTCCTGCAGAGGGCTCCTAGCACAGAAAAAAAGAAAACAACCTAAACAACAACAACAAAAACCCCAAGTGAGCAATAAAGTGCTTTTCATGCTTCTCTGACCAGATAATGGTTAAAAAAGGAAGAATGGTGAAACACTTAACTCATATTTCTCTGATATGAGATCTAGGAGTTTCCTATGGAAGAAAGCTAATCAGTAACCCTCTTTCCTCATTTTCTACTAATATTTGTAGATGTCTGTCTCCTGTATTTACTTTCCCCCGTGTTCTCAGATCAGACCTGTGCACATGGCAAATAAAGAGAATGTGCATACAACTGAAAATGGGCCACCTGATGACCCTGGTGTCTATCAGGGGAGCACCAGTTAAGGTCCATGTGTTGTTTTAACCAGGCTTTGCAGGCTGCATCTTTCATGCTATGCTGATATAAATAATTCATGCTATTACTGTAGATGTGCACAATATCCTTACTTGCATCAATGGGAATTTGTAGGCTGGCTTTTATTTAAGGGCCCCAATACTGAGAGCTGCTGAGCACTGTCAGTCTCCATTGACTTAATGGTGTCTTAGGCTGTTAATTAATTCTGCTCAGCAATTCACAGGATCAGGCCTTGACTGACAAATGTTAATCAGGACTTGCAGCAGACCAGCACACTGTCATAACCCGCTATTATTCCTCGCAAGTCTACTAGATCTATGTATTTACTTGGTGTTTGTGTCCAATACCCAATCCTTCCTTAGTCATATACTTGTGGAAAAGCACTATTTGATACATATCAGAGGAAGCAGAAACGAATGTTTGCAAATCAGTAGCAGATGAAGATGTTACTATACACTACTAATGATATAAAGATGTCAATGCATTTGTAATAAAGCATTATTTATCCAGGAATAGCACAGGTTGCTATAAAACCACAGTAGCCAGCTTCTGGGGCAAGATAATAGATTTCAATGTGTGCAATTCTTGCAAGTTAATTGAATCTCCGTAATGAAATTCCCCTCAGCCACATGAAATCCTTGGGTTTGTTCTTTGAATTTCATTATGACTTGCAGAGTCTTCTCTGCTCCCAAATCAAATGCAATAAAGCCAGTGTACTCTGGCTTTACTTCAGTGTGTTATAAACACTCACATTCAATCAAAGCTTAGTTACAGACACCTTGTCTGTCTGCAGTTGTGAAGGGGAATTAGCAGAGTCCATCTGACAATCCCAAGTGTGCTTTGACTTCTAAGTATGTTTTAGTTGTTTTTGCAGTGTTCACTAAGCAATTGCTTCAGAATACAGATGTAGCTTTGAGAGAGGTGCGCCCGCTGATTTGTTAGTAATAATGCCTGCCTAGAAGAAGATTTTATTTCAATTAATCTCTTGGAATTCAAACCACCTCCAGTTACTTGCAAAAAGGTCTTTTTCAGCTGCTTGGCTTACTTATGGCATGCTGCTGTACTGTGTGTCACTCTCACTTCCGGAGTGAAAAAGTGAATGGCAGCCTCAAGTTCAGGATCTTTTGATCGCTAAAAGAAATGGATGTGCTGTCCTCTGTTGGTCATACTGGTTGTCACATGTAAAATCCAATTAACTGAAAAAGGCATCAAGAAGCTGTGTTAAAACACAAGAAATGATGAAACAATTAAATTTGCCTTGCCTTCTGCTTTCACCAGTAAGACTGCAGTGTGTGAGGGATTTCTAAACGGTACCTACAAAATGATTCAACGATGGATACTAGAAGCTGGATTAAGGAAACGACTCATCTCACATGACTCCTTGCTACAGATTCTGCCCAGGGATTGAGCCTCAGTGAACACCAGCTGGTGTTTGAAGCATTTACCATGCCTGGCATTCTGGGTGCCACGGGTGCTGTAGCCTTCTCTCCAGCTCCAATGCTGCCCCTCCTGTTCTGGGTTGCAGGGAGCCGCAGCTCTGCCAAGTATGTGATAAGAGAGGAAGTTTCCAGCCTAAATTTCAAATCACACGGTCTAGTCTGGGGACAGGGCCGTGTGTGCTAGTTCGGATAGTTTGTGCTCACGTCTTGTCATCTGATGGCAGCTATGCAGCGTCTCAGAGCATTCCAACTGTGGCAGCTCAGTCTTTGCTGGGTACACATAATGCCAATTCCTGCTGTACTGCTCGTGGAGTCCTACCGAGTTGTGAAGTGTAGAAATGCTCTGCTCTGTGGGAAGCAGCAGCAGTGTGTCCGTGCTGGGTCCTCATTCAATGTAGCAGCTGCAAAGGATCTGGTAGATTGTAGCAAGGGCAGTTAGAAGTATAGAAAATCTGACCTCGAAGGAGAGATTCTAAACTTTGGGGATTGTGTTGTCTGAAAAGGAGAAAGCTGAAGGTAAATATAGTAACATTTGCAAAAACGTTTAACATTGTGTAAATGAATCTGTATCATGGCAGTAAATGTGTGCAGTATGTTAGCAATTTCTACATCTTAACTGCTGTTGGAATTACCAATTTCTGGTCTGCTCTAGTTTCTCTTATGCCGTCATTTCATAGATAGTTTTCTAATTCCAAAATTAATTTAAGGTAAATAACCTTAAGCTGTGTCTTAAAACATTACTAAGCAAAATTATTATCATGCTAATCATTTAGCAATATTATTTAGTAAATTGTAAGTTTTCGCTGCAAACTGTGGGAAAAGAGACTCTGTATGGTCTAATTTCTCAGTGTGTTTCATAACATGGCTTCAAACTGTTGTTACATGGGTGAGATGCAGCTGTAACTCTTGTGTGTACCTGGCTTAGACTTATATGTTTTACAAATGAGGAAGAATTTATGAAAGTGTTACTCATCGTGGGCAGTGGGGCTCTTCTCCAGGTTTATCCTTGAAATTACAGTAATGGAAAGCTGTATTTATCAGATATGTGTTTTGTCCTTGAGTTTGATTTTTGTGTTTAGTTTTGAAAATCCTCTTATGAAAGGAGCTTCAGGGACAAGGCTGTTTCTCACCGTCCTTCAGATCCAGGAGGAAAGATATCTAAGAAAACAGAAACCAATCTGCAATGTTTTGGGTTGTAGTTTTGTATATGCACTGTGTCACCATTCAAAAACAGTAATTCACATTTTTCTTCTCTCTAGGGACATTGGGCAGTGTTGTCATACATTTCATACTAGAAATCTCAAGTTCAAAAGGAGTTGGAAGGTAAGCACTGTCATTTTCTCCCTGCTTATGCCTCATCAAAGTTATGCCAGATTTACTGAAGAGCAGTTCTAAACACTTATGATACTGACAAAAAACTAAGTGCAAAAAAACCTCCACCAACAACAAAACCACCACCACCACCAAAATCTATACTTCACTTACAGGCATTTAATACAGTCAGATAATATTTATAATATGAAATCTGTGCCAAGCACCATATATAGAATGGTTACAGCCCTTCTTTGAGTCGAACTATGTGAATGATGATTTTGACCTACCAACAGAATGTATTTTATTGCAAAAGACTTTATAAAATCTAGTGTAAATGTTCGAGAACAATTATTTTTGTTCTTAGAATTGTGCAGTTTTGAGTCTAGATAACCGTGGTGCATAACAAAGAGGAAGATTTGCCAGAAAGAAAACAAAACTATGTGGAAATAATCAAAGGTCAGTGAAATTTCAAATAGTAAGTAAATATAAAACGTGATTTAATAAATATTTATTCCGGTTTGTGATGCTGTTATTATTGACATCCTTAGGATGGCTTTAAGTGCCGTCAGTCCTTAACTGTGTGTCCAAGTCTGGTGGCTGGTCTCATCAGTCCCCTCAGCTGGGCTGCCGGGTTGCTGGTGAGCCTGCTGGGCCATCAATATGCATAGTACCCAGGTTTGCTTGTGCCTGGGACGGGTGAGCACCACACCTCTGCACTTAGCCCATCAGCTCCTGGCCTGTCTTCAGACACATAGAAGGATTTTCTACTTAAAAAAAAAAAAAAAACAAACCAGAAAATGTAAAGGGAGCACTAATTGAATTGCAAATAATCCTTCTTAGAGGTTAGTGATACAGATGAAGAAGCCTCATGTTTTACTGGCCCAAAAACAGAACCAAATTAATAACTAACTAAATGATTTAGTGGGGGGTGGAACAAGGGAAATAACCAGGAATTTTACAGGATGGTAGCTACAGCCTGTGGAGAACGTCTTGTCAAACAAGAGTTTGCAGTGGTTCCACTTACTCCTCACAGGAACGAATCCCTTTTGCAGTGGGCACCAGCGTGTGCTTCGAGGCGGCCGCGTAGGGAAACACGTGCGACACGCCCTCACGGGCAAACATCTTTCAATTGCCATTTCCGATTCCCTTCTACGTTTTGCTTCTTCACAGTGAGTTCGAGTACTCTGAGAAATCAGTCTGGGGCAAAATGTCTCTATCGTTGCAAATATAGAGAGGTATCGGAAGCCGGTGCAGGGAGGTAGAGGAATGCAAATCCGGCCAATGTTAAAGCCAGGACGAGCGAGACTCTCGCCAGGTCGCTTTGTTCAGGCCGACGGCGGGCAGGGGCGGGGAGCGGCAGGAGAGCGCTGCGCAGGTGCGACGCCTCGCGCCTGGGTGCTTGTTGCTCGACGTGCCTGCAGTCGGGCTCTGCCATCTGGATTCCCGCGGGCACCCGGCCACTCCCCCGGAGCCTGTGCAGGGCAAGCCCACGTCATAGCGCTGTCGCTGGTAGGTAGGGATGAAGCGCGGAGCTGCTTCCGAGCCGCCTTCCCTTAAAAGTTATGGGAGAAGCTGCCCGCCAGCGCGGATCCAGCAAGGCACGGACGGGGTTCGAACCCGTGATCTTCGGTTTACGAGACCGACGCCTTACCACTTGGCCACCGCGCCTGCGTTAACGCGTTCTCCCGACGCTCTTGTATCGCTGGCGCCACTCCCGCACGACGGAGGTAGCACGTCGCGGGCCGCCGCGCGCGCTTGCAGCTGCTCGGTTAGGCTGGTTGCGCGCGGGCTCTGCCCCTGCAGAGGCGGCGGGAGCGGCCGTGCGTTCCGGCGAGCGGGTCTCCGGAGGCTACAGGGGCGGTGTTAGCGCACGGTGCTGAGGAAAGAGTCCCTCTTTTCACGGAAGTCGCCAGGAGCTGCCCCGCCCTCTGTGGAAGCGTTCGCCAGGGCAGCGCTCCCTTTCCCCACCTCCTACCGGCGGTCCCGCCTCGGAGGGAAGCGGTGGTGCGGGCCGCGTTTGCGGCTGTGTGGTGGCGCGTGTGGCGGCGCGTGTGGCGTGGGCGCGCAGCTGGGCTTCTCCTTACCGAGAGGCGGCACTCTTGCGTTTAGAGCAAGAAGCAGAAATGCAAAACGGTAAGTGTGAAGTTAAACGCAGTATATGTCTGGTGCTAGTTCCCTGTAAAAGCTTGATTACTCTGAAACGCTAAATTACGCATTCCTCTGGCTTCGTTCTCCTAGATAGTCACAAGTGTGACATGACGGCGAAGCTTTGCATTTTCATTTCCTCTTCATTACATTCCTTATGAAACTTTGGCTGGACATTCACGTTATATTCCATCTCCCTGAATGAAGGGAATTTTGTCTATTGACCTGCAGGGAGTACTGATCCCAGCTATGATCAGTGCGTTGGGATTTTTCGTTTGGTTTGAGTTTTTTCCTTGTGCAGAAGCACCACGTTACAGAAGTATCTTTGTATAGGCTGAGATCCGAGTTACTGATCTGGTGGTGCCATAGTAGAAACGTGTTAAAAGAGTAATATCTTCTGGGATATTCTTTCAACTGTTGTCAAGAGAACTCTTGCCTGATGGCTTGACTGTTTTGGTCATTGTGATCGCTGCAGCAGTTCATAAGTATGATGTATGAGAATGGAAACTGCCTCGCTCAGCTCTCACACCTGTAACTTGTATGGTAAGAAGTGACCTCAGAGGATCAGCTGCCTTAGCTGACTAAAGAAGAGTTACTCTCAGTCTTACAAAGCTGGCAGCTGAAAGGGGTTAGAATTTAATAACTCAGGTTTCACTGATGTCCTTCCATTTCTGGACTACTAGCTTAGTTTACTGTGAAATATGCTTTTGTTTGCTTGTTTTTCCAGTGCCATTCTTGCCACTTGTAACTTGACATCACAGATCCTCTGCAGCTCATGTCTGAATTTGTCTTACTCAAGCTTTTGTATCTTTGTGAGCTGAGAAGTAATTCCGGAGTGAGAAAGCAGAGGGGACTACTTGGGTCATGTAGCCCTTCAAATACACTAGCTTTAATAAATATTTTCAGCTGACATCAGAAATAACACTTAGGATCATAGAATAATTTCAGTTGGAAAATACCTCTAAGATCACCAGGTCCAATTGTTATCTAACTACCAAGTTTGCAGCTACGCTGCGTTCCTTAGCACCACATCTAGGGGACATCTAATCTCCCTTAACTGTGTGGAGAGATTGAAAGTTCAATTTGAAATCATAAAGATCTGAGTAAATTACAGGAAATACTTGATTTGGTTTAAAAAACACTGCTTACTGTCAGTTTATTTGCAAAAAAATGTTTCTCAGCAAAGTGCTGGTGAGCTCATCACCACAAAAGATGTTTTAAAATCAAAATTTATGGTTTTAGTTATAAAGTGTAATTGCCTTTGGTGCTCTTTGATATCCGGGTACTTTTGTTCTGAAGCATTTCTTATGCTGGTCATTACCCTTGTTTCAGCTCATGCTGAATCCTCACATAATGTACTTTTCTGATGGAAGTGTTTTTACAGCACAATTACTAAAAGGAAATGTTTACAAGACCCCAAAACTGAAAAGTTGTCAGAGATTTTGTTGGGAGGAGGAAATCATCACCTTTTTTTTTTTCATCCTTCCCTAAACCTCACTCTTGGAGATGGAGGTGTTGCTTTAGGAGAGCGCTTTGATACCTATTTTAGTTGTTTGTAAACCAGATCTTTCTACAAATCTCACCAACTCTTTTCAAGACATACAAGGGAACAATTATATTTATGTAGAGTTTGTGGAATTGTATAACTCAGTTTATAAAGACTTACTGTGGGGTAAGTGGAATGCTCCTCAATTATCAATTACTTGAACTTAGCCTGACCATTGCTTTGTCCAAGGTTTACGAAGGAGTTGTTTCTGTTCACAGATGAATTGAAGGGATTCCAGAATGATGCATTGTTATGGCAGAGTGCCCCTGTCCTTGTTTTGCAGAAAAGACTGGAAATTCACCTTCAGGTAGTTTTTTTTTATGTGAAGGGAAATATTACAGTTATTTTATAAATTTATGGTTAAGCAACATTTGTATAATACACAAGAAACTAATAGGAGTATATGATGATTAATACTGTATGAAGACAAATGGGAGGATGGCTATTAGTAGGACATGTTTTAATACATTCAGGATTCATTGAAAAAAGCTCAAGCTTCATCAGTCCTCCTTGTGTTAACTTCACCATAATACTAATGTGAATATAGTTTGGAAGGGAGGGTTGTATGTTTATATATTTTGGTCTTTGTAAAACAATCAACCCCCCAAATTGCCAGCTGGCACCAAAACAAGTGATTTCTCTCTGACATTGTCTGACTATAAATTCTGTAATGCAGAAACAAATAGGCACCTACAAATGTCAAAATTATTACAATTCATTTAAAAAGGTATTTTATTACATTTGTCGGCCATATTAGTAATTTTTAATTTGTTCAGTGTTATGGGTACTATGTACTGCAGCATGGGTATTGTATGATTGGGCTGACTCCTGGTGTCATCAGCCTAGAACAGGCTTTAATAAGGAAAAGGTGTGTGATCTATTATGGGAACTGCCTCAACAGGAGGAAGTGTACTAGTAAATATTTAAGTGAAGCAGCCTCATCATGAAAAGAAGCTTGTGCACACTGAACTGTTCATATCCCATTCTCCTGAAGTACTAGATACTAATAGTATTGCTTTAAAATAAACTAAATCCAAACCTCACCTTTGAGAGTTCAGGAAATTTCTGATACATTTTGACTCTTACTTGGAAGACAAACCATCATGGGAGGCTCCAGCCCTGGAAGCATTCAAAGTCAGGTTGGATGGAGCCTTAAGGAACCTGGGCTAGTAGGTGGCCCCCCATGCCCATGGCAGAGGACTCAGAACTAGTTGATCTTAAATGTCCCTTCTGTCCCAAACCATGATTTCTTTGGAGTTCTCTAGCAGCAGATTTCATTGCTGCTCCTTTGTGTGAGAAAAGTACTTAAAACACATGCTGAATGTTTCTGACTCATAAGAATCATAGAATCAACCAGGTTGGAAGAGACCTCCAAGATCATCCAGTCCAACCTATCACCCAGCCTTATCCAGTCAACTAGACCATGGCACTAAGTGCCTCATCCAGTCTTTTCTTGAACCCCTCCAGGGACAGCAACTCCACCACCTCCCTGGGCAGCCCATTCCAATGGCAATTCACTCTCTGTGAAGAACTTCCTCCTAATATCCAGCCTATACCTCCCCTGGCCCAACTTGAGACTGTCCCCCCTCGTTCTGGTGCTGATTGCCTGGGAGAAGAGACTGACACTGACCTGGCTACAGCCTCCTTTCAGGTAGTTGTAAACAGCAATGAGGTCACCCCTGAGCCGCCTCTTCTCCAGGCTAAACAAACCCAGCTCCCTCAGCCTCTCAGAATTTTTGTTGATGATTATTAAGAGTATCTTTCAGTTTTAAGTAGTAAACATGGACAAATGAACACAGTTTTCCTTTTTTTATTTGAGACACTTAGCAAAAATGCTGAAATATCAAACATTTCCTCAGTAGCTACAATATTGCCACTATGTACAAAATATTTGATAAATGTAGTACACATATAAAAATACAGTATGCATTACATATATACAGTACAATGTGCAAAACATATGGCATTCAAACATATGGAATTGATTTTAGGGGTGCAAACAGCAAATACAAAGGCATCATGGTTTCTTATAGAAAGGCAATACATAAACTGACGCCCTGATTGCCATAATTTGCATTTAATAAAGTAGTGCTTAAATGAAGAGGGCCCTAGAGCCAGGTGTCTGTCTTCTTCTTTTCACAAAATGAGATGCTAAGACATAATTATGACACTGAAAGTAAGAAGAGAAACACCTGCGAGGGGTAGCGTTATGTCTACTGCAAGCAGTACTGTGAAGGAAAATCCTATCTGGAAAAAAAGCCTGTGCTATTACTTAATACAAATTTCTCAAACAACAAAACCAAGTCTTTACTATTAAACATCAAAAACAGCTTTGAAAATATCTACATCCTTAATTTTAAAAAAGTATGGACAATACTCCCGGGGGTTTGATTTCCTATGCTTCAAAATACAAAGTGCCTCCTTTGGCAATATAAATGGCAATGCTTTGGTTCCTGTTTAAAACTTTATATAATTATAATTTATTTTAGGCTGTCTTTTGAATATCTGAGATGTGTTTTTTTTTTTATAAAAATAGGGTGATTATATAGTTATTAACCATTCCCTGCATTTTATTGAGAATTTGCTCTCATAGCTAGAATGGCTTTTTTTTTTTGGCTAGATTTCTACAAATACATTTATGCATTTTTAACTTAAAAAGTCTTTATATTCAGTACTGGACCCTACAGAGTGATGTAGGTGTCTCTTTTTTTGCACTTTATATTTATTCCTAGCAAACTGGTATAAAAGGAATATTTAACATTACTTCAGGTTTCATTGGATGTTTGTTATTGGCCATGTATACACTATTTGCAACTCCATTCCATGGATCTCAAAAACTCATCTGTAGTATGGTCTAGAAGTCATCAAAAGAGGATTTAATAGACCACAATATAAAGAGTTGCAACAGAATATATACTAGAGATAAATGGAAGAATAATTTTCCAGTTTTAATAGAATTTGCTTAAAGTTTATAATACACTTAGGATGCCATCCAAATAACTGCTTACATCAGTGAGCTTTACTGTGTTTTGATTACATAATGCCCTTCCAGTTAAATGTAGTCTGTGATTGCATTTTCTCTGCCTTGAAAACAGTTCAGCAGCTTGTGCTTGGGTTCCAATTATCATGCCTGCACTTTTCAGGCATCTGAATGTTTGAGATTAAATAACATAGAAATTTAATACTGACACTTCTGTTTTGATCACCTGCTTCCTTTAATGTAACTCCTGTTGGTGAATTTAGAAATACCTTGGAAAAAAATTCAGTATTTAGTGATTATTTCTAAAAGTTGTGACCTCAGCTTTTTAATGGTCTGATTCTGCAAGCCCACAATGCTGGATTAGACTCTAAATTTCTGTAGAGAACAGCTGACAAATTAATTTTATTCTTGGAGAGAAAGCTATATTTCTGACAATGATTTCTTAACTATTTATAACATCAAATCAAATTTTGTCTGTAAACTTACTTGCCTTAACTAATGCTGAATGGCACTAAAGGTGTGCAACAAATACCATTTCTGTATTAAACACAAGATGTGGCTCCCCTTTAATCACATTAGTCTTGCAAAACATACGTCTGAGCTCCGTGTCTAAAAGTCTAAACACCAACTTTCAGTTTTCACACTGATCAAATGGTATTCTTAATTACTTTGAAGGTTCTACTAACAACACATTTGATAAGACGTGTTCTCCTAGTGTATTTCAGCCATTAAATGGCAAATTTAGTGCCAGTGCTTTCCTTTGCAGCTCCTCTCTTAATGAAAAGTATTCAGTTCTGTACAGTCAAACTGCACAGCCATGATTACATTTCTAAGATGTATTGTATTTGTGTTACAAAAAATGTCATGTAAAACATGCACACACAAAAGTCTAAGCAAAATCTATTTCTGCCATAACAGGCATTTATAACTATGGCAAATATATCACATTTCTGAACAAAGTCTAAAGCAAACCATTATATCTAGAGTTTAATACACAATTCTGAATGTACAAAAAAGTAATCACACATTCCCTACACTACAGTATTTGTACTTCAGAAAACTAAACTGATCCCTTTATTTTTAAAATAATATTGTTTTCTATTTTTTGCAAATAGACTTTTAAGAGTAAGAAAGCTATACTGTACTATAACAACACATCTGAACTGTTTGGGTTTATTTCTGCACATAGATTCCTATGGATTGGTTAACATTCTACACTGTCAATAAGGATAGTTTTGTAGCAAGATGACTTTGCCAGTTTTAAGCTCTATATACATGCACATCAAGGACGACAGTACAGTTGCTTTAGGGTAACTTATCTTCAAAATAATTCACTTGCCTCCTATTTAATCAGAAGGCAGGGTCAAAAAGGGGTAACTAACCACATATGTGGTATGATGTCTGGTGTATCACACGTAATAATTTGACAGTAATGCACAACACTAAATTTCATTCAAAATTGTTCCTATCAGACCAAGAGTCCTTAATTCTTATTCTCATAACAGCTGAGGGCACTTGGTATCTCAGAGTATTAGCTCCCAAGATAATATGATGAAAAGGAATGCAAAGAGTGAAATCTATTTGTTTGGTGTTATTGAAAAGTCCTATACCATCAAAATTTAAGGCAGACAGTCCATGTGTAATATTGTACTCAAGTATTGTAGGCACAGCAATAAGGAACTATGTCTTTCAACATAATTGTTTGTTGTGAAAATCCTCCAGATTAATACAGATGTTATTCTGTACTTAGTTGCACATTAAAGTAAATCCTGGCCTGTAAAATTACTGAGGATATATAATGATTTAAAGTGCTGGTAATTGATATGATGCAAACATACGATGAGAGTTTAAATCTTGACTCAATTATATAATCCAAGTTTTTTATCCGAGGCCAATGAAATTTCATAACATTACTAAACCAGACTGCACTGTGTATCTGGGGACATAAATTTGGAGTTAATTCCAAAACATTTTGTGACAGAAGTTTTTTTTTTGTCCTTTTTAATCTTAACATGATTGTGTTGTGTTTTCCTTTTTAAAAATGTGAAACAGGTTGCTGAATACTTAGCAGCTACTTTGTTTTCATTATTACTTTGATACTCTTTGATATATATCATTATTCTAAGAAGTAAAAAAAAGATTCAGGGCATTCTTCATAGTAAAAAAAAGATTCAGGGCATTCTTCATAGTTCTTACAAAACTTTGTATTTGAGGGTTGGTGGCGAGGAAGGAATTCTGCAAGGAGGTCAGTTTTCAGATGGGAAAACCTATCACATTTTCATTGTTCAGGAGTGGGAACTGTTTCCTTTGATCTTAATACAGGAATTCTCTAATAGGAAATAATTCCAATTTTATGTTTGATTATCAGTCTACACAACCTATGGCAACATTTAACAGCTATTACCTGAGAGACAACCACAGAATTTCAAAGTATTTTTGTTTGTTTTCCCAACTGATTTCATAATAGACTCTGACAAAAAACAGCTAAGGGCCTTAAAGAAAAATAATATTTTCAAGTACTGTGCTGTGAGGTAAGAGCTTAATTTTTGCTGTTATCTGCTTCAGGTATGATATATGCCTTCTTATCACAGAACACTACATCCTGCAGTGCTATTTACGTTTCTTACTGAGCTGCTTTTCTGTTCAGCTTTCCTGATGTTATGTAGTGGTAGACAAAGCTGTTCAATAGTGTTTATCAAGAAATGATGGTATTACTGCCCCCTGCAACTCAGTTTGCTCCCACAAACATCTCCTATTGAGGGCACTGGGACTCTTCTTGAAGAGATGTTTGCAGGATGATAGTGCACAATAGCATTAATTCAACTTTTCTACTTCCTCAAACTGTTCTAATATGCTGAGATACTTGATTCAATGATCCAACAAATACCCTCAAAGTAAATTAGGATATTTATTATTTCCATTATAGTAATCTCTTGTTTGAAGACCACTGTTCCCCTCTGTCCACAAAAATAAGCTATACAAAGTTAAAAGAGTATACAAATAACTGTCTGATATACACATTAAAACCCAGCTATTAAATCCAGAGCATTGCTGTAGAAAATTCAGTGTTCTCAATATTACCTGGCATAGCTACAGTGGATTTCTTGCAGTTACACTTGATATCCCTTTGGATGCAGTTATATTCTTCCCTCATGATTAAAGAGTTGGGGAAGAGTTTTAAAACCCACAAAACCAAAATATAAAAACAACTTGCACAAATTAAGAGACTAGATATATGAAATTTCACTGAACCAGCCAGTGCTTCTACTTGCCGTTGCCCTCAATTCATTTTGAACCTGGCTCAGGCTATCCACAGGAACAAAGAAGTGCAGTGAGACCTCCCTCTCCCCCAAACATTTGTTCATTATGTCAATATAGACAATTGAAACCTTTCTTTTTCTACTCTAAGTTTAGCCATGTTCTGCTGCTCATTTTAGCATTACAAAGTCAGAGACTTAACTTCTTTCTTAAACGTTTGCGATACGTTTACCTTGGGGTACTTTTAATCAGCAAGTATAATCATGCTTTCTTGACTTGTGATATACAGCTTTCAGAGGGCCCTGATCTGCATTACTGATAGGAGCATAAAGTAATTCACTGTTGTAAACTTGAAAATCAATAAGGAATTACCTTCAAGCATTTGTTCTACCATACATTACTGTTTTAATTTATCTGAACTGCAATCAGAATGATATAATAATGGACCTCTGTTGTACACAGACTTACAAGTCATGTTCTCATTGGCTACAGCTTAATCCCAGTGCAACTGTAGATCTTGTGGATCTAAAAAGTCAGTGGAAAACACGCTGGGGGCAGTAGAACTGAGTGGCGTGAGTCCAGATGAGGAGCTGGGCATTGGAATGTCTAGCCATTCCATATTGTCCAAATTTGCATCAGGCAGGTCAAGAGACAGACAGGAATTATTAGTAGTAAACTGTGGGTCAGATGTTTCCATAGGTGAATGAGAGTGATCTAAAATGCTGGAGTGATTAAGCAGATCATTCTGGAGGTCTTCAATTAAAGAAAATGACTCTCTGTCCTCAGTACTGCTTGTCAGTTGAGGAATTTCATTACCTGATGGTAAAGTTCCATCCAAGAGGGCTTCAAGTTGGTTTTCCAAACTTATAGACAAGCTGGTTGTTGGTTCCAAGGACACAGGAGGAGGGGCCATTTGGATTTGTGGTGGTGGGCGGGATATCACCGTATTCACTGGCATTGTAGTGATGTTGGCTGTTACTGGTCTCATTTTAGAAATGGGAGATGGTTCCTCCTTTATTGGAAGGGAAATCTCTGTAATAAAAAAAAACAAAACCAACCACTGTTGGGTTCAGGAAAGAGAATGACAGCCATCCTCAGGCTTACAATTTCCACCCCTTCTTTGCCCACTCTGGGATGCATCCACAGTGAACTCAATGGAGCAGTTTTGTTGCTCTGATAATGTTAACATTACGTATGTCAGACTATGTCAGGTACTCTATGAACAACACAGGATTTTAAAACAAGTTCCAGAGTTCTGCTTTCAGTGATACTTGATCCAATTAGATCACTTATAATGATTGAAAAAAGGAACAAATTTATAGATGTTGGCTTTACCTCCTTCATGTTTATAGTGATTCCGACTAATGAGAATAATTATGAAAGCAGCACATTTCCTCATTCATAGAAGAGTACCTGATTCAATTTTCAGTTCCATCCCTGTTCAGTGCTCTGTCCACCTTGGTGAATTAGAGTCTAAGAGATCAACTGATGTGATTAGGATGCATTTATTCCTGATTCTAGAATCTAGAACTACTCTTCTTTCAAGAAGTTCCATGTAAGACAGTGGCAGTAACAATAAAAGGAAATAAAGCAAAGTAAGTTCCAGTTAATTCTTATATACAAATGGAGTCCAAAAAACCCAAAACCAATAAACAAAAAAACCCAACAAAAAAAAACAACCCCCAAAAAATGAAAAAAAAAAACCAAAAACCCAACAGACAGACCAGAATATGCAAATAAATCCTCCAGCACAGGTGATGTTTCTCCCAGCAAAAAATATACCTGACAATATAATTGTTCACCAGTTTTACAAGAAAAAAACACACCTTTAAAACCTCAAGAGCATCTATTAAAATGAATGCTTGGTAAAGGCAAAGCAGTACTAAAGAGACTCTCTCACTCTTCAAGTACATTAATAAACAAAACATTTTTCATTGTAGAACTCACATTAAGTGCAAGAGCCCTGATTGCTTAATTTTGTTCTTTGTAAAGATGATCAGGAAACATTTGCATTTATTTATTGCAACTTTGCAAATATGGAGTAGTTGTTACCTTTAAGATAAATAGGTTTTTTAACATACCACTCAAAGCACAGGTAGAACTTGAACTTTGAACTATCCATGCAATATTATAATAAAAGCACTGAAAGCATTTTTAAATTCAGCTTGAATTATTCACTGCACAAGTTACAGCTCAGTTTGTCACTATATACTGTGTTTTCTTCAGCTGACTTTGCAATTTGAGAGAAAATACTTCGTTTAGAATATGGCTAAAAACTTCTAAGAGCCTACAATCCATCACTTCTGTCCTGGCATTCACTGCTGTCAAGATCCTTACATGACAGTAGTACAAAACATTAAGTTAATTGAATTGCTCAGCACCAGAACATTTACCAATAGCTTAGTGGCTTCTTAGTATACAGAGCCTAATTATGCCTGAAAGCCTCCTTCTTTACTGCAAAGCTACTTTGTGTATTACTTCAGTTCCTTTCTGATAGCTTCATTATTTTAACTAACGTGGGAAGTTGTTAGTCATTGTATCTATGTAGTTCATACATACTTTTTCCAGTAATGTATCTTTGATGTTTATAGAGTTGATAATACATCATTGTATTTAATGAAATTTTAGTAGCCATATGTGTTAACTCTTTATTCTACTTTGTGTGTAATTTCAATATACATTATACTTGTTCAACTTTTCCAATTTTGATAAAGTATGTCTGTGCTAACTTAAGGTGTTTCTTTAATCACTTGAATGCTGTGCGGATTATTGCAAAGGTCTGCCTGGGCTAATTTACAAGCCCAGGGAGTTTCACAGCATGTTTACTGTATGTGTTTTGGTAACAGGCTGGATAGCTTCTACCTCCTCTCCCCCGAAAGATTTTTTTTCATTCCTCTGATTATAGCACTGAGTTTTACTATCAGGTTTTAAATATCTACATCACACGTATGTCAATTAGTTTACCTCCACTCTTGATGAGAATATCAAAAAGATCATCCATCTGCTGACTGTGTGCACTGGACATCTGTAATGCATGAGAAAAGGGTTATTCGTTTTCATGTGGTATTTTTTCTGAGCTGCTTGACCTTAGCTTCTCTCAATAGTACATGACTACTAACCTATAACCAAGACTAAAATTCTTCATTTGAAAATGTCAATCCAGAAAACAGAGAAATAGTTTGGGCAGACACTTGTAATCCCTGTGGTCAGTTTCAGTACAAAGAAAAGGGAAAATGTCTGAAAAGCAAGAAAAAGATTTCCTGAAGGGAACCCAGAAAAGAGAAGCATAAAAATAGGGATAAGGAGAAGTACTTGTTTGTACCAGGGTAAGTTATCTGGAATAGCTACAAGACTTTGTACTTTGGCGGGTGCACCCTGAACTGCTTTCTCTCAGAGGTATCCTGCAAATGGCCATCAGGTAAAAGGCGTTTTCTTAGGTATGTTGTTTTGTTTTTTTTTAATTTGTAGATTGATGCTCTTTTTTTAAAGATGGGAAAAGCTGTCTGTTGTAAACAGCCATCTACTGAACCTTAAGCAAGAGGTAACAAACCCATACTTTCAAAAATGGTGTAGGAAAAGTGAAGACTTTTATAATGGTCTCAAATTAAAATAGTGGTTTAGAACATTGGTTATGCTCTACAGAGTAGAAGTAATTTGTCATCAGGAGATCTAGGTCCTGCAAAGAGGTAGGTGGGGAGGCTCTGCTAACAGTAGTGGCAGTCACATGAGAAGACCTGTGGCCTTCACTGTGAGGATGTCTCACGTTGGCCAAGAACACAGGAAAGGACATTAGATACTCATGCTTCTGCCTGAGTGCCTCCCACCCCAGAATCAGTAACCAATACTAAGTCTATACAAGGTTTTATCTTTTCAGGTATTTCAGAGGTGGATGAGGTTAGGGATGCACATCAGTTTTGTTTGCAACTTCCCTCCGACATGGTGGATGTCATAAACTGAAAAGCATTCTGTGGGATTATTCATTAAGACCACTGAATACAGACTCTTTAAGCACCTATGTTCATGTGTGTATATGTGTATATATATATGTATGTTTGCTAAGCGTGTGTAAGTAGACTCACATGTTCTCCTCAAGTTACTAATTTTGGAAAATACTCCTATTATTTTCTCTTTTAGTCTGAAGTTTGGATATGATCTTGAAATTAGTCAGTTGAAGGCTAATTATTGTTCAACAGCTACAACAGCATTATCTCAATTACATATTCCACTAATTGGATACTATGTGACATATTTATATGCCTGTTACTTTAATAAAAAGAATCATAAACCAGGAGTCCTGTAGTTTACCACAATTATGAAAATATTAACAGGGTATGTTAGAATATCTTGGTGCCAAACAAAAAACCAGAAAAAGAACTGGCTTTGATAATTCTAAAAAAAAGGAAAAGACGTTTTTAATAACAGGTGAAAATAACTACCTCTCGGTGTGATGTCTGAATATTGCGAGTCTGTTTTATGGCCTCTTCATAACGTGGAGGATCTTTTGTCTTGGATACTGTATTGTTGAAGAGGGACTGTTGAACAATATAAGGCTGGGCTTGAGATGGAGAGCCAGGCTGCAGGAATAACAAAATAGAGACTAAACAATGCATTTTAGTGAATTCTATGTGTAACAAGTTCTAAAGATAGTCCTACTTTGTATTTACAATTAACAATTAGTAGAGGGATAAATGAATAGTTTCTTCCTCATACTTACATATATGTATTATTAAAATCTACAAAACATTCTTCCTCCTTGATGCAGTATGTACATTACCATATTACTTAATAATACACAACTGACCTTCATGGAGCATTGCTGGGCTAGCCTTACCTTATTAGGAGTAGCAGGTCCATTCTGCACAGAAGAGACCTGATTGCCACCAGTGTGAATGTTAGAATTTGATGTTTTATTAATAAAAGACTGTGAAGGTGTTGTAGCTGCTGCAGTCTGATAGGAAAATACTGTATTTGATGTGGGAGGTGGAAAAACCTGTGAAGGATTAATATATCAGTCTTAGGTTATGTTTTTAAAAAAAAAAAGTAACACTGGGTTAATGACATTAATCAAGTTGAAGACTTTAAAAAAAACAGTTGTTTACTTTAATTCCCTATTAAGGGAATGTTACTTGTACTGATTTTTCACTTAACTTGTAAATCTAGAAGTGTTACTCTTTGAAAGAAAACTTGTGCTGTCATGTGCTCTCAGTCATCACTGATAACTAAAAATATTGTCCTGCAGTTTCCCAGGAAGCATGATGAAAGTGTAATACAGTTTTTCTGAAATACATTCAGAAGAGTATGGAAAAGTTTCATGCAGTATGCATCATTTCCCCACCTAGTGGACAGTCAATAAAATGAACACTTCTGGCCTGATAAAAACTAGCATATGTGTCTATGCTTGCCCTATGCTGCCTGTTCAGAGACAGAACGGTTTGGTTTGTGCTATATAATTCTAGTTTCCTTTAACTACAGTTATCTGTGAGTAGAGAGGAAGCAGCAAAATATGTAAATTATGAACTTGGGTATCAACTGTAAATTTGGTTACTGGCATATAAATTTTTTTGTTGCTTCAACTGATAGTCCATACATAAAATGATTGAGAGCAGTATCCTACTTCTCATATTTCTAAGTTAAAGGGAGAGGAAGAGGAGTTATGAATGTATGAATGTGTAAGGCTGTTCTTGAAAATTCTGTATCACTCCTAGGTACCTTTATGGCAAAGGTGTGACAATCTTAAGATTGGGGCTGGAGATAAACCTAGTATAAGATTTGTGGAGTACAATCTGGATATGAAATCAAGGCTGCTGTGAGAGGGTTCGATACAGTTTTTGTTTGCCACCTGGACTTTTTGTGTGTAAACTGTTGTTTTTTCTGGCTCTCTGCCACTGAGGAGAATGGCTGTGGAGATCTCTCTCTATTACTGAATAAAGAAAAAGGGCCATGTGGAGGAGGGTAGAATGTGAACAGACACCTCATGTGTGTAGGAGCAAATAGATGGAATAATCAGCTGGTTTGCAAAAAAATCTAAGCTACCTGAGAAAGCTTAGATGAATTCAAGGAAAACTTGTTCTAGAAAACAACTATGTATGGAGGTGATCACTATAGTAGTAAAACCAACTTCACGAGGAAGTGTTACATTAGTAAGTAGTGTTGCTTGTTCATTAGCAGGGTTGGTCTGCTGAAATATCCATGCCACATGAAATGCACACAGCAGATGGATAGATTTAATGTTCTATGCATGAAGACTGTCCTCGCCTATTGTTTCACATCAACACTTTGCTTTCTGGTATAAAAAAACTAATGCAGTTATGTTGCCTAGTTTCCTACGTAAAAGATGGCAGTAGATGTACGAGGAAAAAGAGGTAGGATAGGCAGGCTGTTAAGTTCTGATGGGAACTATGTGGTCTCCATGACAACTGATCTGAGTAGGGGAAAAGACCAGAGGGTACAATTCTTTATTATCTCCTGCAGTCATTTCAAGGAACCTCTAGATAGCAAAAGAAAAAAACTGCTAGTTTCTGGCACAAGTACATGTCTCAGGATGACTGGAAAATTCCTACATGGAACCTGTCAAATTAACAAGGTAAGATTACCCCTCAACAAATCCCAGAGAACTTGGATGAAATCTGCTTTTTGCATATATGTCAGTTTTGACTTCTATAGAATAACCTCAATGTCCACAAAATTAAACAGACTGAACAAGCAGTTCAAAGTGTGGTGATGTTCATTTAGTTGTTTCCCTTTATTAACCAGGTGTCTAGAGAATGGCAGAGCATAATCGTGCATCTTCTAAGATTAATTCTTAACTGGAACAAGAGCCCTAGCAAAAGCAGAAGCAGATTAGAGGACACTGCACACACAGAACCCCCAAATTGGATCATGGCATGGGTTTTATGATGCACTTTTGTAAACTGAAATATAAACTCTGGAGGCTGAGATATTTTGTAACAGTTACATAAAATACTGAAAAAATCACTAAAAATTCTATTTTTATTGAATTACCCTTTTCCTTGGGACAGGCTGAAAAACCTTGTGCTAGGTGATGGGGCTTTAGAGTAAATAGCACTGATAAGGAGGCAATAAAAGTCCAAGCCCAATCTGAGTTCCTAATAACAGAGGTCAGCCTGAAAGAGGCTCAAAGGATGACAAAGCCTTTCCTTCTGTAATGACTCATGTTGATGGGTTGATTTCAGTTACTGTATGAATGTGACTGGATTGGCAGTCACAGCTGTGTATTGAGGTGATGAACATCTGTTTTGAAATGGGAAATCTCAGAGCTGGTTGTTTTGGGAAGGGAGGAAGAGAAGGATCTCTCCCTGAATCATTCCCTGGATTCCTCAGGAAGAGATGTAGGTATGGTGAGGTTCTGACTTGTTGGAATTGCTGTCCTCAGTATCCGAGTCCATATCTTGCTTTGTAAGGAAGGATGAAATCAACAAGGAAAAAGGAGAACTAAAAGAAAATTCTGTAATGTTATCTTTGAAGCCATAGGTAAAAGCTTGTTCTTACGAGAGAATCTTCCATTTTAAGCTGATGGCAAATAAGAGAAACTGACTGGAATACCCACTTGTGCCAAGCATGAAGAAGAGCATAGAGTGGTGCCATAAGACTGCCATTAAGAAAAGAGGGCTTTAGCCTTATGTATGTATTGGCAGTGGAAAACTCCAGTCCTGCATGGACTGAAATATTGGAAAGAGGAATTAAAAGGCCATTGTATCACATAGAAAAACATAGTACAGAGATGTTAGGTGACCTGATCATTTTCATATGATGCAGATGACACAAAAAATATTCTAAAATCACTGCCTAGATTTAGTTTACACAACTATTTATCATAATGCTTATTGCTATCCACAAACCTTTCTGATTTGTTGGGTCTGACCAAGTGCATGCTGCGTGATGGTATTTGGTTTTGATAGTGGAGTATGCATCTGAGGTGCTGTCTGGACCAGGCCAGAGGAAGAAACAGGAGCAGGTATTTGTGATGGGGTCTGTATTCCACCTTGTGATTGAGCCTAAAGGATGAAGATAAAATATTTGCATTATTTGTATCTCACAGTAAATTATATAATGTAAAAATATATTGCACAGATGATGCAGAATAGCAATAGCGTGTATTAATGGGAAGGATGAGCGTCAGTTGTGTATAGGAGTCAGAATTTTCACTCCCGTACTGATGCATTCCCACCTAAAAGGTGGTGGTTATTTTGATATGAGAGTTTAAGAAAGATAAACTGGATAGGGTCCATTGGAGACCAATGAAAATAATAAGACATCAAGAAAGCACAATCAGCAAGAAAGGAGTGTGAGAACTGGGTTTGATTAACCAGAAAGACAAAACTGGTAATGCAAGAAAAATAATTGTTTTTAAGAAGATCGTAGTAGTTTTTAATGGCTGCTGAAATGCAAGAAGCTTGTCTAGCCCCAGGAAAGACATTTTTAGCTAATAGTTAAGAAAACTTTATGCAGTATGAATGAAGTGAAATACTAAACAAGCTCCTTAAGGTTGTTACAGAATTCTAGAATGATTTTAGAACAATTTAGACAAAAATCTGTCTGGGTACATAGGCACCAGGAACAGCTCTTGCATTGTGGACTGTGAGGCCCATATCCATTAGAATTTTACAATCCTCTTAGGTTTTGATAAATGTGATGCTGCCCATGCTTGGAGCCAAAGACTAGTCCCACAATCTGCCACCACAGCCAAGTACATACTGGAGATGAAAGAATGATCTGTTAGCACAATACCATGTGGGTGGCAGTGAGGTTTCATCTAGCTACGTCCCAGTAATGCCACTGAGAATTTTATGCTTAGGTTTACCTTAGACCAACAGGTTATTCAGCTTAGTCAGATTACTCTTATCCCTCCTGATTTATGACCTGTCTTGGTTTATTCTGTAGTTATTTACTGTGATACTACCTATAATCAGACTAATTCAACTCTCAGAAGTAATAGTTGTGTAACAATGGCTTCTCTTCATCTCTCCACTGGAGTTCTGTAACCTAGCATTCACAAGTTTTTCATCACACAGGGAAGCTCAAGTACACATTTTGCAGACAAGTATGCCCCAAAATAAAGTACTGTGTGTGTAGCTCTATTACAATTTGGAATTAATGAAATGGTGGCTTCTCAAAGGCAGCTGGGCATGGAGGCATGGTAAGACAATTACCTTTCAGAAACAAAAGGCTGCAAAGAAAGCAAGCACCTCTTTGGCTTTTAACTTTTTCTGCTCTTCTCTCCAAAGCAGAAACAGGCTGAGGCTGATCTGTAAGTTAATCTTACAAGCAGCATATTTAACTTTTTATACTAAACTATGCAAGTAGTGCCATGCAGTTTACATGGTGAAAAATAAAAATACCCTTACCTGCAACTTTATATTTCCAACTGGTAGCTGCAATGCAGTGGTAGAATTCGGTCCCTGGATAGACAGTGGAAGGAGGAGCTGTGCAGTTCCTTGGGTAGTTAACAGAGCTTGAGGCTGAGCCACAACTGCAGTCTGTGGCTGCCTTGGTGGATTAACATAAAATTGAGAAATGGCATTCTGAGGTTCAACTTTGGCTACAGGTATTTCCTGCTTGATAACAACTGCCTTTTTGGCAACTGGATTCTGGCCACTACCATATACTGATTGTCCTAAGGAGTGACTAGCTACAGGTACGGATTGACTTGTACTTGAGCAGTCAGTAAGAACATTTTCATCTTTGACAGCAGCACTGAATGGCTTCTGTTCCAAAGCAGCTGAGTTACCAGAAGTTTGTGACTGTTGCTGTTGTCCCCGTTTTTCAACCTCAAGTTGCATTTTCAGTACTTCAACAAGTTTTTGCTCTTGTTCCAGTTTCCTTTTGAGCTCTTCAATCTGCTTTTCCTTTTCTTGAAGCTTGCGGTCCTTTTCTGCTACATCAAACTCCATGGCTGAGATGCTTCCACTACTGCGATTCTGATTATCATCACTCACATTTGCTCTTAGTGGTGACGTACTTAAGAATTGGGATGGTGACATCATGGTCATCATTTCTGTGAAAGTATCTGCCATACTAGTATCATCTGTGCTTAGACTAGACTGTTCTGAAGGAGAGGGAGATATCGGCAAAGGAGAGCTAATATTTTCAGTAATTACTGCTTTGCAGGGAGGTCCAGTTGATGTTTTTTCTGGAGGAAAGCTGGATATTGTATTAGCCACTGGTTTATTTAATGCTGCAACAGGAAATGCCACAGTCACTTCCCCAGTGTTACCTGTGGCCCCAGTAGAAGTGGTTACTGTAACAGAGCTCGTAGCAGCAACCCCGTTGTTATTAAGATCTTGATAGGGTTTCAGGCGCTCAATGAGATCTGTTTTTGTTCCAGACACTGGTAGTCCTCTCAATTTCAACTCCATTTTAAGGTCTGCTACCTGAAATTAAGCACAATAGTTAAAAAAAAAAAAAAAAAGGAAGTTATTTATATACACTCTACCTTATTATATATTAATAAGTATTTTTCAGCACATTTTTTAATTACACCACCCCTGTGTTCTGACAGCATGCATGATCTCTGAGCGTATTTCCGTGACCTGCTACTTACTTTTGCTTTGACTAAAGCCTTAGCAGTGTTCAGTTGTTGTACAATGAATAGTAGCAAAGTTATACTGAATTTTTATAAATACTAAAAATAGAAAAATTTTCATCCAGCTCAAATTCTGGGCTAAAAACTTTGGAAACAAACCTGTAGACCATGTGAGCAGTGCAGATAAAAGCACTGGATGATACCACACTGAATCCCTTTCTCACACCATCACAATAGACAGACCTGTTTCTGAGAAATGTTATCAGGTCAGTTGGGTGATTCAACAGACCTATCAACCACAACCTCTAATTAGCAATTGGACAATTACAGCTGGTGTCACCTGGGTTCTTTTACAAACCCAGAATGTACAAGTGCTCAAAACTAATCTAATTTCTGACAGAAAAATGTTCTCAATTTTCCAGTGAGATTACAAAGTGAAGTGCAAATGTATTGAGTGAAAATTATTTCTCTGCTTCAAGTTAAAAGAGAACAGTACCAATGAATGGCTCCAGTTTATGATTTACATACACCACATCTAACTGTAGAGTGTTTGGGCTATAGGTATGTTAGAACCATCTAAGAGAGTCACCTCAGTAATATTTCAGTACTTTGCCAATTTAGAAATTTAAATTATAGGTTGTCATGATTTGGAAATGATGGAAAGTCATAACAATCCATTTAACGTCTCTGAGAACCAAAGCAATTTTATGTTAAGTAACTGCATACCTAACAATGGTTATCAGCTGTTTCACCCAGTCTGGTACCCTCTGATACCTTTGCTTGAGAGTACATTCCAAGTTTTCCGTTTTTCAGCCATGCATTTCTGAATTCTTAATCAAAACTGATTTAAATGATTCAATGTTAAAACCACCACCAGCAGATCTGCAGGTATGACTTATGGTACTGTCACCATATTAACTGGAATACCAGTGAACTAGGCAGAAATAGATTAGTAAATTTCTTTAATCACTAAGCACAAATTTAGGTATCAATGTTAAGTACCTTAAAAAGTTAATAACTTGAAGTTTAAAAAGCTTGTTTTGGATGCTGCTGCTTGAATTGCATTTTATAGACTTCTTTCATATTAAAAGATTGGCATGAACTGACATTACTGTCTTGAGAATCTGATCCTCTGAAACCTTTTCTATCCCTTCAAGTCTAAAGAAATACTGATTGCCATCCCTGAGAAATCCAGAAACTTGCTTAAGGGAGAAATGAATGAAGTGCCCACTAGATGTCCCTAGGCTTCTGCTCAAGTTTAGTACATTCGTGGAGTTACTGGGATCTGAACATAAACCACCACAAGCTTCTTCATGCTCATTTTCATTAGGTCCTTCATAGTATTAATTCCTGTTAATAATGTATTTCTGAAGGAAGAAAATACTATGCAATGTCTTCGTATTACAGTTCAAGAAGAGTTTACACCTTTATTTAAAACTTCAAGATGCTTGTATGAAATGTAGCATTCACTTTCAGATGATGTGTTGAACTCTTTTATTTTCAGATCTCCTTTGCCACTGTTACTGCTGTATTGGCTTCATAGCAGAGACCTCTCTGAATATGTTTTTTTAGGGTATCTTTTAATTTACTGCTTAACAAAGCCTATTCATTGAAATTATAGCAGCCTTCTAGTACCTGAAGGAGGCCTACAGGAAAGCTGGAGAGGGACTATTTATAAGGGCCTGTGGTAATAGGACAAGTAACAATGGTTTTAAATTAAGTCAGGGCAGATGTAGATTAGACATTAAGAAGTTCTTTACTATGCAAGTGGTGAGACACTGGAACAGGTTGCCAAGAGAAATTATGGACACATCATCCCTGGAAGTGTTTTAAGACCAGGCTAAATGAGGCTTTGAGCAACCTGGTCTAGTAGGAGGTGTCCCTGCCCATGGCATGGGGGTTAGAACTAAATGATCTTTAAGGTCTTTCCCAACTCAAGCCATTTTAGGGTTTTAGGATGTCAGAGGAAGTTACTGTTCTAGTGTTTAAATCTGCTAGGGTTAAAACTTCACATGAAGTGCACCTAATAGCTTTCCCCATGTTTTGAATTATGTACCTATAGAATCTGTCTGAAATTATTCTTCCTTGGAAAAGAAATGTCATTTCTACAACATGTGCATGTGAATAAAAACAAATATTAAAGTCCAAAAGTTGTATATTAAAACTTCGTCAACCTTACTCTAAAAAGTTAAAAGAAAGGTAATTTTCTTTTGTAAATAAGCTGAGATTATTCTTGACAATAACAGTTTGCATGATTATGACCTATAGTGATGCACAGGATGGAAAAAATCTCTCTTATTTTTTACCTTCAAGTCATCCAAGCTCGAAGGCAGAGGTCCTGGTTTCCGGCTAGGAACATTACTGTTCTGTCTGGGGGAGTTGGCAGCTGATGTTGGTGTGCTGTTGTTCAAAGTATTCAGTGGCGTATTCCCATTGTTACTCTGTTTGTCATTCAGTGGCCTTTAAGTGATAAGGAAAAAGGAGGACAACAATGTCAATGCTAAATATACCATGTTTTTAATCAAGAAGCTGTGTTTATGAATCTAGTGTCCACCAAGTTAATGAACAAATTAATTTTTTACAATAACATATTTAACATAAAACATTACCATTAAATATTTTTAATAAAATGGCACAGAGAAGAAAACAAAAGGGTAGTATGCTGACATTTTCTTTTCTCTTCCTAGTTTTTATTAGTGCCATGGCATCCCCCAAGGATACTATGGCCTGCAGAATCAGTTCATGAAAGTTAATCACTGGCCATGGCAACTAGGGTTTTCTTGTTTGACATCAACAAGTAGCCTCCCCCCCAATACTGAAGTCTCCATATCAATCCTACATACATGTCCAACGTTCATATACAGCAAGGATGTTGTGAAGGCAGTTTACTCTGAAACTGATGCATTTTTATCATCTGTACTCATAAAAAAAAACTCACATAAGAATTTCAAAATAATTGTAAAAAAAATTAAAAAGCCAGATTTCCACTATGTACCATAAGTCAGCTCTTTTATTTCGTTCAGATGATTTATGAAGAAATGTTTCTGAAATGTCAGTAAATGGAACATAAGAAGCGTGGGTAAGGAGGCAGAAACATCTCTAGTCCAAATGTTAGGATACATGGTAATTATAAATATAACCACAGATGGTATCTTTAACTTTTCTAGCCTCACTTGCTGAGGAAAAATAATTTGGTGAAAACTAATTAAAAAAAAAACCCAACAGTCAAAAGTCATTTGAATTTAGGGATGTGTGACTGTGGTGTGTTACACTGTAAGCACAGCACTTCTAGGAAGATTGGTCTTAGTGAGAATGAAACTGCAGGCAGCCTCTCATTCTGCCGTAGTGTGCTGGCAGCTCTCTACGTATTTCTTTTTCTGACTGCTGCTACCTATAAATCAGAAGGTACACTTCTCACTGTTAAAAGTGCTTAAGATCCACAGTGTTAAGGAACTCATAAAAGCATTAGAGTTCCTACCAAAAAATACATAAAAATTTTACCTAGTTAAAAATGATAACAACTTCTCATTTGTAAACTGTGGTTTGTGAAACTAATGTAAAAAGACAATCAAAACACAACAATTGTATGGATCTTTGTAAAAGCCATTGTCTGTAAGCTTGTCTTCTGGTCTGCCTATCTATATCATATTTAAGTGAAAAGAGTGTCAAAACTTTCTTGCTTTTGTGTAAATGTTTTTTAGTTTCAAACGTGCATCTTGGAAAAACTGCATCTGATGGGAAGGAGGTTCTGTTTCCATGTCACACAAAACCAGCTAGGACTACTTAAATGCTTCTCAAATGGTTCTCAAGGGAACCATCTAATCATGTTGTTAAATCACACAAATAATATCCATGCCATTTAGGTTTTCTTGGGTTCCAACTGTCTCTTAACATTTGCAAAACATATTTACTTCTACAGCACAAAGCCTAAAACTGATGTATTTTTTTTTTTAGGGGACACAAACAATGCTTCACATACTTCAGTGGTGCAGGTAGAATTGTCTGGTAGTTGTAGTGTTGTTGCTGTTGGCTCAGGATCTGTAGCTGCAAAAACAGTTGTTGCTGTTGTAGCAGACGAGCATAGTTGGAGTCCATCTGTGGCTCATTTTTCTCACCTTTCTGATCAGGTGGAATATACTGATGATATTTCAATTTTTTCACCCTTGGCTTTGGTTCTTTACATTTCTTGCTCCGATGCTTATCATTTGGGTTCTTTGGATGGCTTTGCTGTTCATGGATGGAAAGGATTGAAAGAGCTGTAACAGACATCTCATTTACAAACAGTTATGGAAGGTGCATAGAAGCTATGCCATTCACCAGTTTGGTTACAGGTAGACTGTGAATACAGTTGCCTGTGTTCCTATTAGATTGTTCCCCATACAAAACTACATTAGGAAAGATTAATTTTGCAAAAAGAAAGTAGAAATTGCAAAAATCCATTGTCCTTATTTCTTAAAAACTTCTATAGAAATGTCAAGGACAATTCTGCTTGAAAAGCTTTTGCCAGCTGTACTGTAAGGACCTCTTGAAATAATGAGCCAGTCCCTACAAGCATTCATCATTGATTTTAGCATCCAAAAGGTTTCAATTAACAACCCAGTGTGCTCTCCTGAACACTAACTAGTGAAAGTTATTGTTACAGGCACTATAATACTGCTAGTTTATTCTTCCATTAAATACAGCATTGGAAAAGGACACAGATTAAGAACAGAATCCTCAGGTGGCATTATTACCTACCTTTACTAACGTTGGCCCAGTCTTTGTTGCAGATACAGTACTTGTGGTCAGGGTGGTTGTAGCAGTAGAACGTGTAACCTGCTGTTCAATTGTAGAGGGGGTTTTGAGAAATTCAGGAACTGGAGAGGTTAAAGGTGGATACTAGTATTAAAAAGATATAAGGAAAAAGAGAAACATTAAAAACATCCACCATCTGAAAATATATTAGAAGCTTAAGACAATTTACTATTGTGTCAAGTTCACAAAATATTTTTAGGAGGAATGTCAAAAACAGGACTATTTTATGTACATTTTGGCACACTTCAAATACAGCAAACAAGATGAACTGGTTTCTTACCTTGACTTCTCAGTTTGCATTTTAACTACTGCATGTAAATGTATCCCAAATCTGTTTTACTTCCAGTTTCACCAAAGCAAAAGAGTAATTCATTTTAGTATCAATTTTTGTAGTGTAACATAATAAATATTTTTCCAACATTAAGATTTTTCAGAATAAATACTGATGAATGTTCTGCAGGTAAAAAGAATTATCAAACAGAACTTTTAACACAAAAATAGCCCTCAGTAAGGGCTTTATTTTCATAACCTTTACACAGAATTATTTTCTCCATTTAACATACACATAAACAAATGAAGAAATATGACTATTTTCTTTCTGTTGTTCTTACAAAACCATAGAAAAGAGATGGAAATACTTTCAGAAGTAACCTCACTCATTCAATCAGGAACATTTTACTTAAACTGCCACTAATATATATTTATCTCTGGTTGGTAACCAGAATCAGATTGACTAATTGATGACCGTTATTAACTTTATAATTGCAAAATTCTTTTAGAACTGACAGCTGTCATTGAAGAAGTACTTTTGCTCCTGGCATGAATTAAAGTCGAGTCAAAATTACAGGAGAAGGTTATGTCAAATATATTTTTTTTCTTACTAGTGTTATGAAGTTTCATGTATGAAGGCTTCTAGAACCAAAGAATTACAATCTTTAAGAATATATAACTGATTTAAATATTTTTCTGTGCAACTAAGTGCAGAAAAAGAGTGCAAACAAACATAAATTGACTATAAATAAAAGGAGGGATAAAGGTTAAAAATAATTCAAGGAAGAATGGAATGAACAGTTAGCAAGTCTTAGCAGAGATACCACTATTGTTATTACTCTGCTTGAAGCATTAAAATTTGACTCTAGACAGTGCACATGGTGAAGCAGCCTACTGAGTTACACTGCTCTATGACTGCAGAATGCAGGCCTTCACTATTTTCTGCCTGTGAAGTCAGAATCTCATGTACACAAGGAGAATCTTACCACCCAAACTAGTACTGTCAGAAAAGCCAGGTAGGTCAACCATTACCACAGGAAAATAAACTTCTTGTTTCAGAATGCTCAAACAGCAGCAGAGCAGATCTATCTTGAAGAGACAGCCTCCTATTGTATTTTCATGGTAACCACACCTCTGACTGTGCCAGGAGGTGCACTTCTTCTGTATTTGACTGCCAGCACAATTATATTACTGTGTAGGTACAGTTCATTAGCCTGAGCTTTACTGAGTTTGTTCCCTTGCTGTTAAAAACAATACCTGTGTAATTTCTTCTATAAACAGGAAAGTCCACATAGACTTAGAACTTTTTTTCATATTATTCTTTTACTGCCACCACTATGCCTACCAGAAAATTAAAAAAAAAGATTTCCTACATAATAACCAAACTTCTCTTTGTCATATCAGTATTTTCTGTGCTGAAATTATTTTCTAATTTAAAACTTTTTTTTTTCTGCAGTCAATATCCCTATGATGGGACATAGACTGTACAGAAACAGATCTCAGCCCCTGCTTTTCTAGCTATACAAATGAATTTGTATTCTTTTCTCATAAAAGAAAAAGTGGCATTAACTGGAATCATCTCTTCTGACATAATTGCTATTTTGCAGAGGAAGTACAAAATATCAATCAGTTCACTGCTGACCACTGCACCTCAGCTGTCTTTCTCAGTTTTCTCATGAGTCAAAGTCCCCAGGTTTCTTTTACATGGGAAGGAGAAGTGTGTATTTTTCTTTCTAAGAACTATGCCATTCTACTGGAATTCCATTCCTCTCCTAAAAGTCAAAGAAACCAGTTCTTCCTGGATAACAACAATCCAACTCTGTGCTGGCCATGCCTTCCAACTTCTGTTATGTGACCCATGTTTTTGGTCAAGGTTGTTAACAGTAACATGAAACGACAATGTTCCCAAATCAACTCCTGCAGGGCACTGTTACCAACTTCCTTTCAACCCAATACTTCCCTCTTTCTGTTTTACCTCTGCTAGAGAGGAGAATACTGAGAGGGACTTAATATATGTATAGAAACATACGAGGGCTGGGTGTCAAGAAGGAAGGGACAGCCTCTTCTCAGTTGTGCCCTGTGATAGGACAAGGGGCAATGGATGTAAATTACAGCACAGGAAGTTCCATCTCAACATGAGGAGGAATTTCTTCAGTGTAAGGGTTGTGGAGCGCTGGAACAGGCTCCCCAGATGGGTTGTGGAGCCTCCTCCTCTTGAGGCTTTCAAGACCTGTCTGGATGCATTTCTATGTAGACCTGCACTGTATTCTATGGTCCTGCTCTGGCAGGGAGGTTGGACTCAATGATCTCCAGAGGTCCCTTTCAATCTCTAACATCCTGTGATTCTCCAGTGTTGCCACTGTTTATTACCATACAGTATTAAACCCCGATGGATTAGATCAGTTGTATTTCCATTGTTTAAGAAAGCCATTAGATCACTTAGTACAATGTTCCTTTTATAAAAGCTCATGCATTTCCCTTACATTCTTATGGGTAATATCCTTTTTCTTCAGAATACATTCTAAAACTTGTATTCTTAAGTCAAATGGGTGCTTCTCCCTAATTAATTTCTTCATGTGCTCTACTATTCTGCCATGTCATTGTACCCAAATGCAACTGCAACTTTATGTCCTGGTTCATGTATATTTCTGAAATGGCAATTATCAAGCTGTCACTAAGCCATCTGATTTCTGCTTACAATTAAAGTATAGTAATTTTCCTTACTCTCTCTTTTATACATTTTGCTGTGTCTCCAGCCATCACTCTCCAACAGCTGCTATAACCTATCTAAACTGTACAGTGGTTTTGATCCTTCTGTGGTGCAGCCACCTAGACAGAGGAAAAGCTCTTGGTACAGCTTCAATAAACTGCAACACTCCGTGTGTCATGCGTAGTCACTGAAAAATTGCACACATGCCTGCCTTGGGTTGTGTCAATTTGTGGTGGCAGGCTAAAGATACAAATGCCTCTATTTTTATATCCAGCTTTCAAAGTGTTTGTTCTGGAAAGCATCCGAGATCTACACAGTATCTGTTATTTACTGAACTTGCAAAAGAATTGGCAGGGGACTTTAGAGGACTTACCCTTTTAAAAAGGGTTCTGGATGCTGTTTTCCAACATATTGCACTCCCGTTGCTATTAAGTTTAAAAAGTTTATTTTAATTATAGCAATAACATTTAGGAAGACTTCGTTTGTCTTTGAATCAGTGTTGTGTACAGTATTACCTAAAGCACGGAATTCTAATCATTTTCCACTGGTTCCTGTATTTTCTTTTCCTGAAGTCTCATCTAAAGAATGCTTGATATTTCATCTTATTCATTACGTAATTTATCATCATTTTGATCCTTTTTAAGCCCAAACTACTTAGAACATACTATTTAGCAATGCTTTATAAGCTATGAAAATAACTCCATAATGACTGCACAACAACTCTCTTTAAAATGGAACAGTTAGTAGCATTCAAAAAACAAAGCAAACAAAACCCAACATAACAACCCTTCCACACCTCTTTAATCCATACTGCTTGAAATTCTCCTCTTGCCATTGAGTACATTTGTTGTTTTCCTAAACCTCGGACATAAAAAGCTTTTTATGTAACCTACTTTATCTGAAAGTGTTAGATGAGGCAATGAACTGTGCACATCACTTACTTGATAAATTTTTAAATTAAAAACAACTAAATTAACAGGTCTAAACTTCTTGATTACTTCATAGAAGTAACATCAAAATTATTTCTTTGAAGAGATCTCCTATCTTGATTTACAGATAACATGGGTCTCTGGTCCTTCTAACTGCAAACAAGTATCTAGCAGGTCAACAAGCTGTATTAAATATACTAAGAAAATAGTAGTTGTGTCTCATCAAGCAAAATACTTCAGCTGTTTTGAAGATAACTGTTTAATGTCTTCAGAATTGTGCACATCACAATTTGATCTGTTTAGAGTGGTGTGGTTAAAATGCCTAATCTTTACCAGATGCAAATGTATCAGGCTAAAGCATGTTTTATGCCATAAGTCAATGAGAGCTGAAGGTTCTCAAAGTTACGTTACATCCTCTGAGGCCTAGAAATGTGAGGAGGAGGAAGCGTTGGAAAGGACTCTGGCTGCACTCCATTGTTTTCAAAACATTCTTTCTATTTTATGTTGTAATAAAATGTAAAACTTGTCAGAGGAAATTAAAAGAATGAAGGAGCAATTACCCAGACACATCTTCTGTAGAGACATGCTGTGCTGTTATTTTTTATTTCAAAAGTAACAAGGTATGCATCTGTTTTATTCTGAAGACTAATTTCTTATTTTATCAAAGTGACTAGTATATTATGAAATCCACAGGCAAAGGATTGACTTTCTATATTAAATGCTTTTTCAATCAAGTTCAAGTGCTCTGGTATTTTGTTGCTGCAATCATGTATCTGTCTTATGCTTCCCACTTGAAAAGCTTTTGGCATGTATTGCTTTGAGTATTTTTATTTAATTCCCCATTAGGAACCTAGCTCTTTACTTAGGAATCTAATTCCATGTGGTTTGTTTTCAATTTATTCACAAATTGTGTTTTCTCAGTGTGAAACTCAAATTGCATCTTTGTCCATATGTTAGAGAACTACAAAATGAAACATCGTGCGTTGTACTTTCTGTCCAGCACTGATTTTGAATATGAACTTTGCAATACTTTTTCTATATACTACAGTAATATGAAAATCAAGAAGAGTAATTCCAGATCCTGACCTACTCACTTGTCAAGTCTCCATGGTCTTTAAGACAATAACACTTCCAGAGCACAAACAAGACTTACAGCATGGTTTAATTTTACATTGCTTTATACAGTAAGAACTCAATACTCAGTTCTGTCTTATCATTTGTTTGTGTTTTAATTTATAAATTGCAGCACAGTTCTCTATGCAGAGCCCTGACTTTGCTATGAACCATCTGCAAGTAGATGTGTCTTCCAAATGGATAATTAAGAGAAAGACAAGCATGAAAATAATTTCAACTTTACTTTCTTCCTAAGTAATTCAAGAAAATACTAAAAAACTCACAGAAAAAGTCAGTAGAAAAGTGATTTCATCTCTTAAGCAGTAAATTCCTTAGGCAGTATTTTAAAACATCCAAATTATGTGGGAAACCTTATTTTTATGGGCTTTTCTGGAGGTAATGGAAACAAAGGCAACTATTGTTGTTTCGGTTAATTCTAAAGAAGTTCAAGACTTTGCCCAGAATGAAGACAGACATTTCGTAATCAATAACAGCCCATGTAAACCATGGATATGACCTTTCAAACATGCGGAAAAGCTGTAGATCTTCTACAGGCCATAATGAATTTCAGTGACATGGCTTTACTACAGTCTATGGGAATTTCATCACCACTAACTGCTAAGCTGAAGTTCTAGTCTATGCACTCCCAAACAGAAAACATAGTCCCAGACACTCCTTTGTAACAGCAAATATATTCATTCTGTGTGAAATTATGCCCCATTTCTATAGTGAGATTGAAAAATATACTGTGAAAAAAAGTTAACATTTAAAAACTGTACCTGTGTTGATGTAGTAGTAGCATTTGGTGTTAGGGGTGATGGTGAGTCAGTTGGTTTTGGCTCTCCAGGAGAAGCTGCTGAACCCTGGGATTCTTGGCTGGCTGGCTGATCTGGAGATAAAGCATCACTGCTGTCTTCATCAAATGAATAATCATCCAAAGCTTGAGGATAATTCTCTTGTCCAACTGCTGGAATGTTTACAAAGAAACAAGCAAAACTATTATTTATTTTTTAATTACACAAATTATATTTAGACATTGGTGACAGAATTAGCTAATTGCTGGAAAACAATCAGTTTTCAGCACAGACTAAACATAATAGAATGACAGCCATATTAAATCATATTCAAGGAATCAATAAACCTCAGTGTGTAGCAGAAGTTGCTTTAGTAAGAAATTCAAAGCTATATTCAACATTTGTGAAGTGCACACAGACATCTATGCCAGATGAGTAATGACCACATGTTCAATTATTTTGTAAAAATTGTTATGAAGAAGGAAGTCGTTTCAAAGACAGTATTGTACAACTACACAGTTCTAGCTTAGTTTTGAATGTAAATAGGATAACTTTAATTAAGTGTTAACAGAATTTAGGACTCAGAAGCTGAAAGAGTAAGTAGTAATAAACTTGCAGTATGTTTTCTTCTAATGAACTTTATCCTTAAGAGTTAAATTATGTTCCACAATGTCATGCAGATTATGGATAGAAACTGTGGCACTTCTACTTGCCTATAATTGCCTCTTTAACACTGGAGTCTACAGGAAGAATATTTTTTTCTACCAGTTCCATAGGGCCAGGCCTCTGAGCAATCTTCTCATTGAGATCATCTGCCAACCGAGCTCTCTTCAGTTTCATCTGAGTGGCTTGTAGTGAAGGCTCTGCAAAGGTCTCTAAAGAGACAGGCTGATTTATATGTTCTGTTCCACGTTTTCTCCAATTTCATGACAAACAACATTGTCTTGTCTTTGCAATAACCACTCCATTTGTATAAAAAACAGACAAGTAATATTATGAAAATTCTCAAAAGTATGAGTAGATGTTCATCCCTATGATCCTGTTTTTCTACAAAAACAACTTCATTATTAACAGCAGTAATACTTTTAGTAATTTGTATAGTGTCCAACCATAAAGCAGGGAAAATAAAACAAATGCTAATTAAAGTGTATATCTGTTGATTCTTGGAGATTCTCTCTTGACAAACATCTTTAAAGGTTTACCTTTAAAAAAAGCTTCCAGGATAAATTTGAGCCTTCAGAATTGCGTTTGAATGAAAGCATGGAGATAGTCTGTCAATATGGATGTAAAGTACCAGTACAGAGACTCCTATCTGGAGTGAAATGTGTTATTTTAAAACTAATGGCTATTAAATTGACTTGGATTATGGTTATTCAGTAATTTCTGTATTTGGTAAGATCACACTGAAACACACTAATATGGCCCCATTCATAGAGAGACCTGAGCAATAAATAAGGAAAAGAGCAAGGCAGGGGAAAGAAATCAAGTTTATTAAAGATTGTTTGGGGTGGTGGTGGAAAAGTACAAGGCCGTCAGGTTATATTAGAGCATGACTATAAATTGAAGCAATATAAAACTCTACACATTTACATACACCATGGTGTAATCACCCTTACAGAATAAAAGCAATATGCAATTGCAAACATATAGTTGAGAATACTTTCACTGAATAGATGTATCTATTGCAAGAGACACTACAGAAGCAAAGAAAAAAAAAGCATATACACCTTTAGAACTAACTATTATCAAAACCTAATTCAGTTAGAAAACTGAGTGCATAGAAGTTGTTCATTCTAATATCAGCTCAAAAAACACATACAGCTGAGTACCTACCTTCAAGGATGTGCATTCTGACCAGCTCAGACCGGTCTGGCCTGCTGCGAATCTTGTGCTTCAAAAAATTTTCAGTCTTTAAGGAAACAAGGAAATAGCATCAGTTACTCTTTACTAGAAAATTCAAAGTGGTTTCATCAATCGCTAATACCCAGTCAATGAACAGAGGTAGTTGCATTCAGTTAGTTCTAACATTGCTGTTAGCACAAGGGCAGTTTTGCTCTGAAATGAAGCAGTGCTAATGAATTTCCCAAACAAGTTGGGAATGTTTCTGGATTTAATCCCATACCACCACCCAATATCGCAAGGGTATAGACTTGCTACAGAAGTATTGCACAAGCATAATTTACTCAAGCATTCTATCTCCAACTGGAGGTAGCTATGTAGTACATTATGACTGTAAGTTTATCCGCCCTACCTTGATCTGTGAAGGTTTAAGGAAATTCCTCTCAGCTTTGACACCAATAATTTATTTTAATATATAAATGCACATGCTATTACTGTAGTGGTAATATTTTTTCATGTACTCAGAGAATTTAGTATCATATACAACTGATTATCCATTTTCAGGTGTTAGTAACAAGTTTACACAAAGTGGTTTACCCTGGCTCGCTCCAGGCTCTTTATCTGCTCATGGAATGCGGCTGGACTTTTCAAAGCTGTGGAGGGAGAGCAAGAGTTAAGTTCATAGGAGATTATTTCCAAAAGAAATAACAGTATGTGTGTATGGGTGCTTAACACCATCTCAGAGTTGTGTTTGCATCTGACCAGGCTTACATTTGACTCATGCTAGTTGTATTCAGTTATATTTAAGAGGTGAGGAACAGTCCTATACAGAATACTTCAAATATTTGACTTAAACAGGTACTACCATGTAACAGTTAACTTTTTCACTACATACACCGAGGTCTATTTACCAAAGTGTTCCAGAGCAGAAATTTTATGAGGTAAAGGTTCAGAATGACAAAATACCATTTCACTTGTTCCACTGTATTTACTATCTGTCTATATCTCATACTTGCTGTTACTAGAGAGAACTGGACAGTCCCTTAGGAACTATTTGTACTGATTTAAAAAAAACCAAAACAGTAATTGTAGGAGACTCAAATGTTCAGATTAGGAAACAGAATGCTGGCTAGCTGCTAAATAGCTAGAAGAGTAAAAAGCTCTTTTTAGCTTGAAGTATGAATTTTAAGAGCACTTCATGGACTGTGGAAAGGAAGTGAAATGGCAGCAGGCATAATCCATCTTATTTATCACACTTTTGGCAAAGATAAGATTCTGCAGAACAAAATATTTAACACTTTGACAGTTTAGAAGTTTTTATTCCAGGTTTCACTCAAAAAGAAAGATCATTCTGTTCCTGAAGATAATCAACACTACAGACCTGGGAAGGTGAAGATGCCTGAGCAAAGAAATTTGAAACCTGCTGCATACCTCAAAAATTTCAAGAAGAGATTAGCTGCAAGACAGTGTGCTTTCTATCACTAGTGCACACTAGTCTATTTATAATAACTTGATATGTTTTCAATGGCTGAGGTTTTTGTTTGTTTTAAGAAAAATCACTTTCCACATTTGAATCTTTGGACAACTTGTACCTATTATCTTGAGCTCAGTCTCATCCTACACTGTACAGTTGGGAATTCTTGATGTTTTCTCTGCACCCCTCATTCTGAGGTCAGGTTGATCTCCAAAACAAAGTTAGAGTAAACAATGAGCATAGCCATTGGGAGCCCAGGTGGAGGAACACCAAAATATCTCTAAGGAAAGAGCTGACTGCAGTTGAATTCCAGCCCTCTAAATATCCATATTCAGGAGGATCTTTTTGTGATTCCTAAATTGATTTAAATTATTATAAGTGCTACTGCTGAAATAACCCTCATCTCTAACAGACTGAAATCAATACAGGAGAAAATGGACTCTGGTAATAATGTGTGACTGCATAAAGCATGCCAATGACTTACTTCCAAAATACAAGTGCTATGAGTTCAGATATACGTATAGAACAAATATCCAAATTTACAAGTATTATTTGCTTGTCAAAGCAGCGTGATCTGCAATTAAGTTGCAGCAGTAGAAGAGAGCTGTCAAGGATGATATGTAGGCAAGCCAAAATTGTAAGCTCAGCATCTAAAGGCATTAATTGAATTTTTCCCACTATCTTTTTTTTTTCGGAAGAGAATATAAAACTGTTACCAAGTTGGACAGTTTACTAGCAGTAGCTAGTAGCAGTAGCTTCTGACAACTGGGGAAGATGTTCTAAAACCCAAACAAACCCCAAAGGCCTCTTCCCACATTCTTAGAAAGGTATACATACTTGGAAAGAAAGGCCAGGCACAGAAGCATCTGCATTAGGTCATATGATCCAGTGTATGATGCCCAGCTTAATCTACTGCCTCATGTCCTGGTAACATCATGTCATGGAAGACAGGGCCATTGGTGCCTAAGTCACAACTTCTGTGTGTCCTTTGGCTTTGGCAGTGCTTACCACCATGATTTTAAAAGATTGATGGCTTTGTTACTTATCTCCACTTATTTATATAATTCAACTTATTTCAGTAAGATTAGTCATGATTTAAAGAAAGAAAATAAAAGGAGAATCAGACTATGCTTGCAAATCCTTACATTTTCAACACAATGGCTATTTTAACTGAAACCTTAGGTAAGGACAATAAATTTTACTTCATGGCCATTAAGATTACCAAAAGGATCCCACAAGTAATTTCAAATAATAAAAGTTATTTTTATTGATTCTCACAGACACACTTCTTTTCATTAGTTTACACGTTCAATTCATAATTAATACAGTATAATAATACAAATTACTGGAATAATACAACTTACGTGGCATGATGCCCTGGTCTACCAGCTGTTCTCGTGTCCGTCTTTGTTGTAGCCTCAGCTGAAGAACTGACAAAAAAAGAGGCAATGGATCATTCATATGTAAACATACCATCCCTTGGAAAGTGCAAAAAATCCCAACACTCAAAAAATGACAAATATTTCAACTTTAGAAATATTTTTCTATATATATTTAGACCTGATAATAAACTCTAAGGCACTATCATTATGGATCAACTGCTGTTAACATAGTTTGAAATGATTGTCTTGAATCACTACTTACAGTGAAGTTGCTTCTTTTTTGGTCACATCTGATAAGGGGATGTTTCACACATACCTCCACACTTCCTACCAGCTAGGCCTCACAAGAGGTGTTAAGTATATATCTAAATCTAGGATTTATTTTCTTTTTCTCTTTGTAAAATTGTTTTTAGATAATAGATTTAGTAAAACATCATGATGTATAAAAAGTTTATATAATAAACTGCAACACGTGACTATGTGTTGCACCAGCCACCTTACATATCTTAAAGCAATCTTACATGACTGCACTATGCCAAAGAAGAAATTATATTTTCAGAGAAAAAAAAGATATTAAAGATGTAATATTGACTGTCATAAATTCTGCCTTATGCTTATTATGGCTGTATGATTATGACACGCTGTTTCCATTGTATTTCACAAGGAAGCAAAATTAACGCATTGTCCAAAACATCAAAATGAATGTAATTTCTAAAAAATCAAGCTAAGGACAAAGTTCATTGTTTTCAGCATTTAAAAGGAACCAGCTTATTTCCTGTTCTAAAGTACAGGAAGGATACTCTTCTGGCTAAAGCATTAAGACTGGGAATAGCAAGTCCTGAAAACAAGGACATTATTTTCTTGTCTCACACAAACACGGAGAATTTAAATACAAACATTTCAGGGCTGTGGTACAGCAGTTCTGTTCAGATTTTATTGTTACAGAAGAATTACAAAGGATGAAGATAGGAGAATGCCAAAGTAACAACAGTAAAATGTAAATTGATGGAAAGTAATTAAAATTTTATTGAGTGCTAGAAACTTGAAAATACCTGTTTTAATTATCGAATTGTGTTTTCCAAGTAATATTAAATGACTGTAAAAAACTAACTAAAAGATCTTTTATAATAGTTCAAATTATTTTTGGTTATCCTTAATTTCATACGACTCTATGTAACCTGTGACCTCTTCTTATGACATCTCTAACTAGTAGATGCAAACTTGTACTGCCTTAAGTCTTGCACCAACTCAAATGCTGGGTTTTTTTTTCAGCAACGCTAAGTTGGGTTTGGTGTATGAAAAGGGGTGAAAGGCATGTCCTACTCTGGAGAGGAATCTCATCCATACAGCTGTATTTGGTCCAAATTTACACCATACTTTTGGCTTTCTTGGAATAGTAGACACACTACAAATGTGTTTACCAAATAATTTACCTAGTTACAAGTCAGTTTTAAACATACATCTCTCTATTTCAGGCTCATATATGCTCCAGCACCAGTCATGCCTAGAGTAGTGCTGATATACATCATCGGACAGTAAGTAAACCAGAATTAGTATTTCTGACATTCCATCGCTGTAACACCGTAGATCAAGTAAAAGCTGGAAATATCGTAACGGATGCAGGAATGTTACCACTGATGTACTTTATCTACATATGATAGGCAAGTCATCTATTGAAAAAAAATTCACATTTGTGCTATGCGATATTTCTGATTTTGAATATATTTTTTAATCACTTTCTTTTTTTACTTAGCATTATCACAAACCATGTTTGTAGGTGTAGCTGGTTCAGCTAGGGCTACCTAAGATATCTAATCAGAATGGCCTCACACTGCACTCTGACAATACAAGTAAGCTAAATAAGTACTCCAGCATTTCTAATACGTATTCCCCTGTGTTCCCCTAAAGTGAACTTTTTAAAAAGAGACTGAACGAGGTACATCCAGCTGCTGAAATTTCTCTTGGGAAAAAATCAACCAAACAAAAAACCCTCAGAAAAAAAGTGTACCAAAGGTTCTGTGTCAAAGTCCTGTTCTGAACCCTGTTTCAAAAGCGCTACTAAGGTGGAAGTGTCAGAAACATACCACGTGTGTCCAAAGAGGCAGATACTTTGAACACTGTAAGTGAGCTGGTATTGACTTGTTGAGTGTCATGCAGTTCCTGCAGCTTCTTGTTTGTGCTATCTAGAATGAGGTGTGTCAGAAAGGGGGAGAGGCTGTGCCTCCATCTGACATCACACTTGTACACAGGCCTATGCCATGGAAGCATCAACACTGTAAAAACAGACCGCAGTGAATGTGTTATGTTTGTGATGATGCAATTTACACCAGTTCCTAAACACTAATGCTGCTTGACCATGATGTGGCCATGGATATCATGACATGATATTCATCCAGGAAATGGAGAAGGGAGACTAAATCAAGTTTCTTTAGCAAAAAATAGTGGTAAGAATGAGGCAGCGCATCTCTTATTTTTCAACTGGTTTCAACTAATTTTTAAATTAAATTTAACACCAAATATGGGAAGTGCAGCTACATAGAATGGTAAGGTTGGAAGGGACCTCAAGGATCATCTAGTTCCAACCCCCTGCCATAGGCAGGGACACCTCCCACTAGTACAGGTCACTCAAGGCCTCATCCAACCTGGCCTTGAACACCTCCAGGGAGGGAGCATCCACAACCTCCCTGGGCAACCTGTTCCAGTGCCTCACCACCCTCACGGTAAAGAACTTCCTCCTAACATCCAGTCTAAATCTCCCCTCTGCCAGTTTAAATCCATTGCTCCTTGTCCTGTCATCGCAAGACCTTGTAAATAGTCCCTCCCAAGCCTTCCTGTACCTAATTTATGAATACACTATATCTACGATTTGTGGCTTCAATTATGATAAGGTAATTGGCTTAAGCTTTGCAGAAGAAACTTGAACCATATCTTAAACAATGTACAGTCTTACAAAAGAGTATGCAAGACTGTAACAGAAGGACGAGAAGAACACTAAGAATGTACCTGCACATAAACCATATGTGCCTAGGTGGGAAGCTGTAGCATTTTTTAGCAAATACATACAGAACAAATAGTTACTGCCTCTCATAACACTACTTGCCTACCCATCATCTGCTGATCTACCACTGGGTTTTGCAAAGCAAATCAGGAATGGTTTCTGAAGTCATAAAAACTGTGGGTGGACTGAAAAAATGAGATGTACAGAAGATATAAAATGCACAGTTATTCACTTATTAAATAAACATCAGAACTTTACACAATAAAGAAAGGACAGCCTGTATAGCATGACTGACTAATAGGGAAGCACAGCAAGGGGAATACTAGAGAAGAGATGACTCATGGTTAGAAAGATGGTCTGAGAAGATAATCATTGAAGATTTTGACTTGACCAGAGCAAAGAGGTTAAATACAAACAAAGTTGGATGAAAACCAGATGTTCGTTTTTGCAAACAACTCCAAAATTAAGCAGCTTTAAAAAACAATGTAGTGTCTGATTATGGGTTATTTTTGTTCACAGAAATATCAAGTAGTTGAATGCATTACTAAAGAAAGCATTAAACTTTCTAAATTGAAAGCAATTGTGAATAAAAAAATAAATATATTACTTTTAAAAGTTGGGGGGGAAAAAGGAAACAGATTGGGTTTCTAAGGAAGAAATGGTAACATCTGTACATGAGCTGCATAGCTATAGCTAATTAAAGAGGATATTTGGTGTACAGGTCTATGTGTCAGTCACACTACGGTCAGTAATGACCTTTATATTGTCATTGTAATTAGAAAGACTGAGTCCTACAACTGACCAGAAAGAAGTTACAGACTTGTATCTTTATGCTGAACGTAAACCTCAAGTGGGCATGGTATAAAGGAAGGGAATAGGAAAGAGGTTTGTGAAAAGCTCAAAAGGAAATGTGGACCCACAAAAAGCAGCTCCAGGAACAGCCAGGAAAAAATGGAGGATGGAAGTCACGGAACATAAATCACAAGTTTTCAGTAAGGAAACTATAATTACATTATCTTCAAAGATAAGAATGAACGATATGAGAATGGAGCACAGCTTTGCACTTTTGGCAAAGAATTGCTGATCTGTTTCAGTGAGAAACCTCTATATAGAATAGAGTGCAGGTTAGTTTAGAGCTAATGTAACTAAATCTAATACAGACTTTATCATATACATAGAAATCTGTATAGTGACAGATTACTAGAACTGTCAGTAGCACACAAAGAGGTAAATATAATAATGATGGATATGATAAGAGGACGCAATCCAAGAAATCTTAAAAACCAATGAGGTATTAGACAGTTATACTTGACTATTCTGCTGGTTTGGGTTTTTGTTTTAGTGGGGAGGTGTTGATGTTTGTTGTTTGGTTTTTTTTTTTTTTACTACAAAGAACTATTTTCAGACAAAGAAGTGTGGAATCTGAGGAAGGGATGATTCTCCATGGAGTGGTACTTATTCAAACACTGCATTGAAGAGATTGCTCTTATCAGGGTAAATCCATTCAGCTTGTTACCCAATAGTTTACCTCTCACTTTTACACTTTAACAATCAGGTAGTTACCTGCGTAGCATCTAAAATCATAGAAAATTATCTCAAAAATAAAGACGCAGAACTGAAAATGCAGATTTAGATAAGCTAATACACTATTAACATCAGCAATTCCGTTCCTTGTATTTAAAGTGTATGTGCAACAGAAGGGCCGTGTGAACGCCACTGAGCAAATCTAATTGCTAAAAGATGGTGCAAATATTTTGCACTTCACGTTATCTGCCAGGAGCAGTCCTTGTACTGCTGCTCAGCAGAGAGATCAGTCAAACTGTTTTAACCAAGGGGGAAGGAAAGGTATTATTTTTTTATTTTCAAGTCAGAGTACGATTTTGAGATTAGCAGTAGGATGAAGAGATTCCAAAATTTCCATTGTCTTCTTCAGTCAGTAAATGATTAAATCTTACATAGCTTGTGTAATACTTAGTGACAAAACCAAAAAGTATAATCACTTCTAACAGTATCTGGTTACCTGGCCCTCATAAAGTCAAAGTATTCTGATTTCACTGGAGGTATGTATTTTTCACCACCTGAAAAACTGAGTGCAGAGGCTGGTGCTCCCACTTTTACAGTTTCTTACAGTGTTAGCATACCAGGGAATCAAGACTAAATGGAATAGACTTGATGGTGCAAAAATCATGCACCGTCTGTTAACCAATGCATTTTATAATTGTGAAACATTTCTGTGTAGCAGTGAATTCTATAAAGTTCATGGCCTGTGCTTTCAAACACTGGATACTGTTCAGGTTCACATACACTATGCCTAAAGGAGCATAAATATTAAGAACAATCAAAAGAAGCAGGCCCCTAATAGCTTGCTGAGGGCTGTGCTGGTTAGGATACAGGAAATCTGGCACAAATAGCCACTTAAGCAAGTACACATCTCATTCTCTGTAAGACCCTTTGAAAGATAAAAAGCCTGGAGCAGCCCAGTCAGGTCTTACTCAGTCTGAATGGTAGAATAAATGAAAATAAAAAAATTACTATTAAATCACTTAGAACAAACAGCTACATCAAATTTGAGAACCTGATTTCTGTTACAGATCTGTAGTTTGTATCCTGTGGAAAAGAAATCTCGAAGTAGTGCTATATAATCACAAGCACTGGAATGTAAAGAGGCCAAAAATAAATGGGTAGTTGTCCTGCAGGAACAATGCTATCTACACTGATTGACAAGCTTTCACCACTGCTTCTTGTCTTGAAAAAAACCAGAACTTGTACTCTGCACACTTTCAGCACTAATAATTCTACATAAAATTAAAATTTTATTTTTATGAAATGTACAATGAAACAACAAATAGTTGTTGTCTTTTAACAATTACACAGATGAAACAGACCATCAAGAGGTTCATTAGACAACACAGATGACACCAAGAAGAAAAATAATGCATGAGGGTTTTTTAATGTTCCATATATAATCATCTCATTATTTCTTCCAAAGTTAAAATCCAGTGGATAATAGCTATTTAAGCACTTAAAACTGTAAGTAAAAAAGGGAAAAAATAAAATGTCCAACATTCCTGCATACTCCCTTGGAAATTTCCAAGAGCAGTAGAAACAGTGGTGCAAGCTGCTAGGCTGGCTGCCATGGAAACAGACAGTGGTGGAAACAGGGCCCTTTCCTTTAAATTAAGAGCTGTTACACAGCAAAGACTCCATTTCTTTCTGCCAGCTTGAAACAGCTTTATGCAGCGAGTTCTCTAACATTGTGAGGTTGAAACAAAGCAATGTTCCATTTGCAGTGAAACACTGCTGCAGGTGAACTCTGCTCCTGTACCCTTGATCTCAATTTAGAAGTTGTTTGGCACCAGGACCACAACATATATAATACAAGTACACAAACAGCAGGGTGGCAGTAAAACAGTAGATGGCAGGCAGTAAAATGGTAGGCAGACTATATAAGTGATTATCAGCTTTGTAGAACATTCTGGACCAAATTCACAGTGCAGGAAGAGTTACGGAAATGCAGAAATCAAGGATAAAGTATGTAACTCTTGTGTCTCTTCCCTCCAGAGGTGGATGTTTTGTTTTCTCCTGAATTTTTGATTGTTTCTACCTCAACTCTGCATGGGGTATTGTACTCTATTTATAATCCATTAAATGCTTTACTAAGACAAAAGCAATCTTTTCAACTGGTATTTGTTCTGTGAAAAATAAAAATATAATGATCTAAATGTTTTGTATAGTAAGCAAAAGACAGAACAGATGGTGTGCAAGGTAAAATTTTGGGAAAGCAGGATATAGTATGGTAGAATATGGGATATGGTAGGTAGTTGACCTGACAATCCTCATTCCACGTGTTCAGAGTGCGAATTTTGTTAACATAATGTCCTTTTCATTTACATGGCATGCCAAAGAAGGAAAGAAGCAAGGAAGGAGAGGGAAAAGCTATGAAAATATTTAGCTACCTGTGCTTTGTTGGAAGTGATTCTAAATAAGTAGTACCGCATTTTAAAGAAAAAATTGTGGTTGTTGCTTCCCACCAGCCTGAAGATGGTGATACAGTTTGTTAAATAGTCTCAATTTTAAAACAAAGAGAATTCACCATTAAAGAAAATCAAGACATCATCTAAATATGAGCGAAATATATTATGTTTGGTTCAGTCTTCAAAATTTCTATGTATGCCAGGGAATAATTTGGAAAAGAAAATATTTTACTGATGTCTATTTGTTTTTATACAACAATACGCTGCTTATATTTATATACTTTTAAAAGTATATAAAATATACTTTTCCCATTACTGTATATGTGATTTTTCTGCTAGGACTATAGCCAAAATAATGAAGAAAAGAGAAACAGCCTCTGATGTATACTCATTTTAGGCAATTATTCAGTCATACTTTCATTTCAGCTTAGAAATGTTCTGGATAAATGTAAAGCATGTGAGTGGAGACTACTGAGGCTCATTTCTGATTTCTTCAGAATTCTGGAGGTCCCTGGAGGACCTCCAGATCTTTTTAAACTATACCAATGAGATGTAAAGCATTTGTCTGTAAGCCAATAATGATGTACACATAACTGTTTCCAAAAGTAACATAGTCATACTGAAAGCAGAAAATGAAAAGCTAGATGGGAAAGATATCTGAATGTAAACATTTAAAAGAAAAATATAAAGGGTAACTGTATCATCAGTCGAGCAGTTTAAATGACTAGGGTATAGGACAATCTGTATTGTATCCTATTGCTATGGAACATGTTGCTTAGAAACAAGCCAGAACATACACAAAGCCTGCAAACAGATTACCAGAATGTCTGCTGGGATGAATAGATACATATGCATGTACATGTAAAAGGCAAAATCTATACCTTTCACAATTCTGTTTATATCTTGAAAATGAGAAAAATCATAACCATTTTGAGTGTAATCTCTGAATAAATTAAAGCTTACATTTCAAATATTCTGTAAAATTCCATACCATAAGTGTATTATGAGTAACAAGAATTTCTAGATCTGCAGTTATTTCTCTGCTTCATGCAGTCTTGTGATTTTTTTTTTTAAATAATCTGAATTTCCTGAATAGTATCAGCCAAGAAGTGTTCTGTCAAGAGATTCATGAATCCTGGGTTTAATTTCTACACCTGCTACAGACTTGCTTTGTGATATGTTGGGGCATATTACATTGAATGATGACAGATGATTTCCAGCCAAGACCTCTCAAGAAGGTATTACTTCCATTTTCCATGCTTTGCTTAGGCACAGCAGAGCCAGCAAACAAAATACATACTCCGGCAGATCCTCCAACTCGAGATTACAAATTAATTCAAAACACTGAGGAAGGTACTAAGATGCCTGATTGCTGGCTGAGATGTAAGCAATGGCATTGTATCAACTCTGCTCTGTAGACACATTTCTGCAGATGGTTGCTCAGTGGATGAGTCAAGTTGCCTACAGGGAAAGCAAAACTGCTGCATTAAGAAGAACTTTGCACCAGAAAGGTGCATACATATTTTGTTGGATACATTGTGAAAGGAAAGAAGGAACCTCCAGCGTAACAGCAGAACAGACAGCAGTTTCAGAGTGTGGTTTCATGACTTAATATGATCTAAGACAGGATTACTGATGAAAAGACAATGATCTCTTCTTCTTTCCAATGCCAGCTGCTTCTGTTGCATCAACATTGTAAAGATGCAGTCTGTCAGGTCAGTGGCTCTGCTCTGGCTGAAAACTAACACTACTGTAATAAACAGTTCTCAGGAATATTTGTTCACTGATCCTCCTCGCTTCAGGACTGCACAGTTACTAATGCCAACACAAGAACTAGACTGGCAGTAAGGAAGCAGTGGATGAGACTCACCAAATTTTTGGCAGCTGTGGTCTTAATCCTAACCTTTTATATAACCTTTAAGAAATCCTGAAGGTGCCATAGCGAGTTTCCTTAAAACTCATGCTTAGACTCTTTAACCGCTGACTGCGTGCACATTACACACAAAATCAAAGCCATACATTGTGGACTTGGTTTATCAAAGTATTTAAATGTGTGTTTATTACAATGGGATTACCACGTTTTTATTATTCATTTAAGTGCTATGCTGAAGAAGAGAATTTTGCAGAGTAAGTGCTGATTTACTTTTAAGACATATAATTATCCCATTGTCATTAAAGTGACTGTTGACATTAACTCATAGTGTCAGTACACTGAATTTATATCTAAGACAACAGGAATAATGTTTTTTTTCCCAGTATTTTTCTTATTAGATGTGTCTTAAGAAACATACCTGACAGACTGCATAAAAACACTTCTAAACACCGTAAAACAAAATGTGAATATTTTCTATTTAAAAAAATAAAAACCCCAAACCAACCCCAGAAAACCAACAGCAGAATCTTTGGGTCTATATGCCACCGAGGGAGAGCAGTAGAGGTCAAACACATCACCGGTACTCAATGTGCCAGCAATGGCAGGAAATCTGTTAAATAAACAATTCTCATGCAATACTGATTTGATTGCAAAAGAGGAAAGGAAGAAATCCTTCCTGACTAAATGTGGTAATCTATTAACCAGAAATCACGAAGACATTTCCAGCAAGCACCTATACTCTATGAGTAAAAAAAGAACTGCACCAAATAATTTTCATAAATTATTCATTGCTGAAATAACCACTCTGTACTGCTTCAGTATTTTCAGATTTATCAAACCTGTACAAAATGAATTTAAAAGCAAGGGCTGTAGCACCTTCTGAATTACTTAATCTTTACATATTTCATGTGAGTTTGCCAACAGAATACATTTTTAATATTTGCAGGTTTAACCATTCACAGATGGTATCAATGAGTATTTTTGTGTCTAACAAAAACAGGTTAATGATTCAGGTGGCAAAAATAGTCACATCCTTGTTTGAATTAAAGGGTAAAGGAAAAAAAAAAGACAATCACAGTAGCTAATTTAGAATATACTGTTCTGTAAAATAAGTGTTTTCGTGTTACATATGGTGTTATTTAAATAGGATGAAACTAACAACTGCAGTTGAATTTTTATAAAATCACAAACCACCTGAACTACACATTTTGTAGCACTATAAACTGAAAAGCTGAAGGTCTGTTTTACTCTCTCTAGGTGCGAATCAGGAGATTTGCAGTGTTTACAGTAATTAATTCCATATACCACAAGAAAGAAAAAATTTGCTTTTTTTAAGGTTGAGAAAAAGCAAAGGCTAGAAGTGGAGATCCTGTACTCATTTGTACCCGAAAAAAGAGGTTCATTAATTTAATTTGCCAAACTGAGGAGAGATAAAATGATAAGGAATATTCACTGAGGAAAAGTGAAAATGGAGAATAGGTACTAAAACAGAGAAAAAGAAGCAAAGACAGTGATTGTGGAAAACAATTATATCTTCTTTTATGCACTGAATAATTTAAATTCTAAAATATTCATGAATTTAGACTGGAAGAGTGTCCCATAATTGCAGGTTTGTCGCTACTTTGACAGACCGTCATTACTGTAACGTACATTCCTTCAGCCACTTTCTACATAACTGATGTATTCAACGGCTGAAGATAATGATTCCTGCAGTTGCTTATTAGCCCATCTACACTATTCATCCTGCTATTTTTTTTCCACTTCTTTCTCCCTTTATTTCTTGGCAGCTTAGACTCACTAGGTTTTTTTTTCTACAGTATTTTTTACAACAGTATGCTTACTCCTCTGTCCCTCTCAACTTCCTTGCTTTCTTTGTTCTTGCTGCCCCACAGAGCTTCAGTGGTAGCAGAAGCAGGTGTAACTGGGCCTGTGGAGTTGCAAGGCAAACACCACAAAAAAAAGAAGCCACTGCTGGCCCTTTCTCTTCAATTACTGTCTTTCAGTCAGTACTTTCCTCCTGTAAAGAAAGCAGAATTTTTATGCCCACAGCCACATGCATCAACACTCAATTTATTATCTGTCTTTCCAATCAATAAGAAACTTCTGGTCTAGTATGTAAAAATCAGTGCTTTTGTTAGCCCTAGCTTAGAACTAAGTGAAAGGGTTTTAAAAATAAACTGTCAATTACTGAATTCAGTAATGACCATGGGATACTTTTTTGCTATTTTAAATATTGTTAAGATCCAAATTTAAAACAAAACCCCAAAACAAATCCAACATTTAAACTGAGAAACACTCTCATATACATGGGGAAAACCTGCAGTTTTATCACAACACCAGGGAAGAAAACTTTGAATCACCACACAATCCAGAAATGTCTGGACCAAAAGTCAAAGCAGAGTGCTTGTAAAAGGGAAAAAGGAATCTTGTCTACTACAAATGCAGTTTGTGATTAAGAAGCTGGAGTTAAGAGTTCTGAACAGTGAAGAACCTGATCCATTAACACAGACCAGTTAAGAAATGGGTCTGTGCTGGGCTGGCAGCTGACCTGAGGAGGTCTCGCTCCTCTTTTTCTTAACACAATTCAGCTAAAATACCTCCAGCTACAAGGAGTAAGACAATTTCTGTGTCTCAGCAGTATTACTGCCACAGCCTAACAAGCACTACTTTAAATGAATCTGGTGTAGTACCATTTGTCAGCTTGAAATAATGCCCCACATATCCCCAGAGTACTGCTGTGTTACAGACTAATCCTTGTGCATTGCATAAATGTAATGCATAGTCTAAGGACAATCATTTAAGAAGACACAACATAATCTGAAAAGCATACACTGGGAAAGCAGGGTCACATCTAATTTAAAGTATGAGGGGAGAAGGGAAATCTAGAGAAAGACGGTAGCTGAGAAAAGCACTCTTGAACATGAAGTAGTAATACCTGTTTGTGGGGTTTTATTTTTTCATAGTGTCATTTAATGACATTTATTTCATCCTCTTTATTTCTATAGCGATATTTTGCAGCTTTTTGTGCAATATTTACAGGACAATTTCAGAGTACTTTATGAATTCAGCACTAAAACCTACTCTAAGAAGAGTAATCACTCTTTTTGCTTCATGCTACAATTTTTATCAGGCTGTTATCAGCATTTTAATAGTCTCACATAAATTCCAAATATCGCTGTTAGAAGTTTTTTAGGCAGGAAAGCAATATTGCATTTAGTGTACAAAAATTCTTCCTGATATACAGCATTACACCACAAATGCTGGTGCACTGAATCTGCCCAGTGCTTCTGCATTTTTTGTCCCCCAACCAGCAAGTGACTGACCTTCCTTGAGACTTTTCTGGCTGTTCACCTCAAGGCATTCCTTCTCCTTCAGTGGCTTAACATCTCCTGCAGGTAGAATCTCGGAAAAGCCCTGCTGCTGCTTCTTGGAGCTATCAATCATGATGAAAATCCTTTAGAATGGCAACATCCAGCACAGGAAAAAAAATTCCGATTTTTCACCAAGCCGTACACTGCTGTCGCGGTCACTACTGCCTCCGTCACTGCTGCCAGGTCTTTTCTCCTAATGAATGAGCAACTGGGCTTTTGTGCAGCCAGAAGCAGCCATCATCCTTCACTTTCTAAGCTGACCTGCGGTATGCTCAGTCTGCTTGGGAGCCTGTAACTCGCTCAGACGGCAGGCACAGAGCATGTGAACCAGAACTCCCAAATCCCGCCTCTCTTCCTAGACAACCACTCCTCCTTTTCCTTCAGTTACGCTTGCTTCCTCTGCACATTCGTGTTTCAGTATGCAGCTTGATGGTCAATCATCTGACATAGCATGAGTCAAGCAGTTAAAAATAAATCCAGCAGTTGCTGAAGGAGCAGCATTCACTGATACCTATGACAAACTACTGCTGAGGACTCTCTCCCCTTTTTCTCTTCCTCCTCCCCTCCCCCACTACTCTGGAACGCTGCCGCAGGCATCAGAAATACTTTATCTTTGCCTGACTGGCACATTCATTACACATTAAGTTTCACCAGTAAGCAAAGCTGCACATCCGCATTTGAAAAAGTTATGTGGAGGACACTTCCCACCTGCCCCAGCCTCAGGCCTTGTTTTGGAGACATTTACTTAGCAGAGTTAACTGGGAAAACCAAGGATTATTTATTTCCATGTCTTTGCTTGTGGTACAGAGATGCCGTTCCTTATGTAAATATATTTTCCTTTTTGCATTACAGTTACTCATGTAATTATTCCCTGCAGTTTTTGGAGTATTTCCTCCCACAGCTTCTAATCTGCCATTCTCTCCAGCATACCCCATTTATCTTACGTGAGTCATCAACTTCACTGTCAGCCCAGAAGATTTTGGGGAAATGGATAACCTCTAATTCTTTGGCACTGGCCACAAGGGAACAGCAGACTAGTTTGCATTTCATGTACCCAGAGAAAAAATACCTATACATAATTTCAGTTAGTCACTACATGTCAACAAGTAACTCCAGCAGGTGCATTTTCCATTCCCTTTGGGCCTACAGATGCAACCATCACGTACATTTTCCAGACCTCTACTTCATATTTTAAATCCATCAGCCTGAAATTATAAAGGACACCTCAGAAAGAACTGTTCCAATTCTGTGGCATCAGATTTTAAAAGAACAATACACAATAACGAACACCTGATGCGGAACTTTTAAAACTGGAAACTAGGAGAAAACCCAAACACCGTGCCTCTTGGGATCTTTCTACAGGACAATCAACACCAACTCTTCACCTAAACAGTGAAGATTTGTTTTAACAATCAATACCATGGGGTGTGGGGCTGCCTGACAGCCAGCACGACTTGAAAGCCTCTCCCTGTCTTCCTAATGCTGGGAGAAGAGAGACCTAGATCTACTCAGAACTGAAGATTCAAAGGAGATGCGAGTTTAATAGGCTGTGTCAATTTCTTGACATCTAAGCAGCTGAAAATACAGGCCAAAAATCCCTCATACAGTATAAATTATTTGAGGCTGCTCTCCCAGCCTAAAAATTTGTTGTTTGCACATAACTGTATAAAAAATATCAACTTAGATTTAACTTAAATACATATTATAGACTATTCCAATACATTTACTTTTGCAGTGATTTTTACTGAACACAAGAAAAAATTACTGTGGAAGAACTCCTTCATAAATCAAATGAAGCTACTCCCTGCCTGCAGTCAGAACACCAACTATGTGCAAGAAAAAAAAAATACTGTTGAGAAACTCTACACATTCCAAAAAAGCCTCTAATCCAGACAAACAGAACACATGATGCTTAAGAAACCTGTATGAAATTTATACAAAGAATCTTACACAGTTATGGATATACTAGATTATGACTCTGTTTTTCTTGTACCAGCAGAGATGTTAACAGTTTGGAGGGATTAATTAAATCCTAACAGTATAACAACATGTAACAGCAAAACCTGTTTTATGGGCAGGGTACAGAGCACTTCACACACTTTTTGAAAAATCAGCATTTTGGTCTGAAGCAATTTCAAAATGATTCAGAGAACAGAGTATTCTGAAATTCAAAACAATAAATATACTAATAAGGAAGTGTGTAACTAAAGAACCTGAGGAATAATACATTTTCTACCCAATTCCATAGCTCTGAAGGTAGTTCTGTGCATTCCTATTTGTCTATAATGCTTTATAGGAATTAAGAGTGTCCAGAGTACAAGTGAATGCTGGATCACAGTAACAGCAGCTGAGTAATAGCAGTTCAAGCCTTCATGAGTGTCTCTCACCTGCTCAGAAAGATGAGCTTTAGTAGCATGGGGCTCTTACTATCCACTCCAAAGCAGAATTCACAGAAACACATATGTTTATGCTTCAGCCATTTGCAGTTTAACTGAGTATTTTGCTTCAAATTCACCTCCCAGTTCCAATACAAGATAAAATACAGATTAATATTTTAAAACATCTTTTAAAAGTTTGATCAAAATCTCAACAGTAATTTACAAATAACTTAATGAAGAAAAACAAGAATCACAGAATTTATGAAAACAGAACTGATTACATTCTGATACAGACTAGGAGAGGCGGTCAAAATAAAGCTGTGTATTTTCCATGTAACCCAATATTGTAGCTGCCAATGAAAGTGATACGATATTGAATAGTTGGGGCAGAGGCAGACAGCAATTGAAGAGGAAGAAAAGATACCTTGGAAGAAGAAAAATGTTTTTGTTCAGATGCAGTTATACAGTGAATATTAAGAATGCCTGGACATTCTGCTCAGAGTCCAGTTTCTCTTAAATGCCTCCGCAAAGAATTACGTTCATCCTCCATGTCATGAAAAAAAGACTCATATTCCAACACCAACCTGTTTTCCCAGCAGTCTTGAACATACATTAATCCATGCTCAACTGGTAACATGGAGTGATCAACAATCTAGTTCTACTATTTTTAGTGGTAAGGTTTTAAAGAAGAAATAGTCACTATGTCTCAACATGTTCGTTAGAAAAATCTAAAATTCTAAGACAGTTTCACAGGCACCTGAAGGCATCTCACAACTCCTGGCTCAGTAGCTGCAGTTGCAGCACTGTAACATGGGAAAAGTGCAAGCTTTTATGGGGGACTTTCTCACACATTGTCAGCCAATTAGCACATTCAAGTACTAAATTCATCGGCTAACTAATAATACTAATTTGTGCCAAAGTGTCTTCCATTCACAGCCAGGTACCATGTAAATCAAGGCAAGGTGGAGAGGCTCATGATCCCCAGAAAGCCAATCCACCTGCCACTGACAAGCTCCCTTTCCCCTTCTAAGTTAAATGAATTAGGGACTCTTCTAGAATAGTTCACATACATTCTTACTTTTGGCTGCTAAAGCACCATAACTACTTCTCAGATTTACTTATGCACTTTTAAGAATCTGACAGTAATTCTTTAAGCTCCTGCCATCAGTCACCAAAGGCATGTTGATTCTTTAAACATATTTCCTACTTTAGGATGGTGGTATCTGTCTTGAAAAATTCTTTAGAATAAGTATTAGTGAAACAATACCAACTTGTTTGTTCTCCGACTACTCTTTGATGCCTTTCTTTTATTTTAGCAGTTATACAGTAAATAGAACACAACCCACAAAATATAAGATGTATACAAAAAAGCCTGGGAGTATTTCGACTCCACTTAGTTTGAAATGCTTTTAGTTCAGTTTCTAAAAGGCAGATGGAATTTGATTATCACTTAAAATTGATGGCATTATTTTTAAAAAGGCCCAAAATCTTATTCAAATTGCTAATTTTTCACCTTATCATTCTGTTGCTTACTGTAAACTTCAATACAGAAGACTTTGTAATGAAGGAAAGAGAAGTACTGATTTCCAAAGTAAACATTAGATGTACAACTTCTGAATTGAACATGTACCTATTTCCAAAGTGGTATTTTTAACAGTACAAGTAGCTAAATGACACTGAGGATCACAGAGAAACCTACAGTTAGCTAGAAACAAAACTGCAGCTTAAACACTGATTTCTATAAAACAACAAAACCTAAGTATCTTTTTCAGCTAAAAGAAAATCTTAAGCAGTGCACATTGTATCTTTCAATCATAGGTTTAAACCCAATTACAAACAGCATCAGTGTATCAAAACCAGAAGGTGAAGTAAGAAATACACAACAAGCTTTTGGTTTCAATGAAAAGTAAATCTGTTGGAATTCACATCATCTTCAGAAGGCTGAGGTAGGCCTCACATTTACATTTCAGTTTACTTCAGTTGTACCTATTCTATACAAGTGGCTGAAAGGAAGACAAAAGTCTTCAGAATGGAACATCCCCATCAGTTCCATAAACTACAGTCCAGTAACATCTCATATGATACTACAGTATTGCACAAGTTTTTCATAAACATGTTTGCTTTTAACTAAGGCAATCATATTTTTTTTCAGTCCTGCAATACAGACTTCCAAGTGTTCTGTCATACTTCAGCCTACAGAAAATGCATTATTTAAAAAGAGGAAGTGCCTGATAGATTATTTGCCAAAATCACAATGTACAGGAGAAAACAATAGAGCAACATTGTACCCTCCACAGTGCCTGCTTGTCTGCCATTCAGAATAGACCCGTTATCTTACTAAGTATCAGTGATCTGCTGAGTGAGATCACTGTGAGCAACTTCACAACCTCATTAAACATGGAGTAACTAAGCAACAATTGCTTTAACAGTACATTTCAACTCTTCACATCATATGGAGCTCATTCCTTGCAAGTCCACAAAAAACCCTCCAAGCCCTACATATGAATTTAAACTCTGGACAAAAAAAACCACTGTCACCCAAAACCAACCTGCCAAAATAGCACCAGGCATTTAATGTATTTTACCACTACAAGACTTTAAAGTGAGAGAAAAGGAGCTTAATTACGCAAACATTTATTTCACCTTGGTGTAACACACACCTTGATTAATTTTTTTGGTCCTTTTATATTGTGTTAGGACAATCCTTTTCTATATCCTAGTGTAATAATTTCTTCATAAATCCAAACATTCATTTACATGATGATTGTTACAATTGATTACTTCTTTAAACAGTAAGAATGTTGCCTCAATCTGTTAACTTAAGGGGTTTTGTTTGTGGGTTAGTTGGTTGGTTTGTTCCACCTGCCCCAAATTTCCAGTTACAATAGGTTTCTATTCTGCCTTCTTGTTCTGTTAAATAAATAATATTCCATAGCTGTACATAAGTTCTTTGCTTTGAACTCTTAAGACCTTTGGCAACTCCACAGTAAATCACATACAAACAGTATTATTTTTGTATTTAAGATAAATACACAAATCCCCAAACGATTGGGTCTCTAATTTTCATTCTTTTGATAGCAGAACATCAAGTGTGTGTATTTTTTTCCCCCCAAAAAGTAAAATGAAAAATCTGCATAAGTTTTGAAACAGCATTGTGTGCTGAACTGTGACTAAGGAATTGTCTCAGAAAGATAGGAGACTTCTGCTTATATTGTACTTCATTGTAGTAACAAAGTCCCAAACAACACCACTTAAGGTCACCATCTACCTCAGCAACTCCCCCCAGAAAATCCCAAACACGTACAGCAACATCAAATGTAGAAATCTGCATGTTCTACTTGTCCCACTAAAGCAGTTCCTTTCAAGAGAGGACATACATTGGTAGTCTTCGCTCTTTAAATGAAAAACTTCCCTACCATTCAGCCTTGCCCACATAAACATATAAATAAATATTTTTAAATGTATACACAATAAATAAAAATGTGTGATTAACTGCACACATGTTGAACTGTATATAAAATATATACATGTACTTATACATGTGTATATATAATATGCACATATATATAATAAAAATACATATATAAATCAAAATAATTTAAGAGAACAATATTTGGTCATCCACCATGGTACCTACGATGTGCTGAAGGTGCATATAGTAAAGTAGTGCCTGGTGCCCATTGGTGCTCATCTTTGCCTACATTACCTTCTCAACATTTCAACAGTAACATATGCGGCCAGGATTTAGTTCTAACAATCTAAAACAATTATACAGTGGAATTTAAAAATAACATTTTTTTCTATGCATTTAGTTATCCATAAGGAATTTCAAAGACAAAAAAAAGGTCAGAATAAGGCAGTTTGATCAAGAGAGCTCTTTAAAGGAAAACATACTTTCCGTATCTCCTGTAATCACTCAATTGCCAAGCCCTCTAACAGGATCTTTTCATATGTACCAGATGCCTTAAATTGAGTTAGTCACAGGTCATGTCTCCCATGTTAATCTCTTCACAATAAGCAGATAATTAAAAAAAAAAAGTAATCTATAAATCAAACTAAAATGATGGAATGTTTGTTTAGAAGTTTACCAAATGGAATGACCCTGCTGGAATTCTTTCATGTAGCCTGTGAAAATGTCAGAATATATTCCATTTAAGAGGTCATGGTCCCTAGAGAGCTCTGAGTTTTGGCCTGTATGTCTTTTCACATGCTTTCATATTTGAAAATTGTTCCTTGTAGACACTGACTGATGCCCTGGGAATGCTAGGATTGTGGGAACTGGCAGTACCAATGACAAAGACAGACTTACTGGGAAATCGCTACCTACCCAGTTTGCTCTCATCTCACAACACATAAGACAACATTCAAATATTTCAGTGAGACCAAAGAACTCCATACATTAAAAGGCATTTCTTTTTTCTACTGACACTGTTAAAAAAAAAACAAAACAAGCACAAACTCAACAAAACCCCCAAACCGAACTCACCAAAAAATCCCACAGCACCCAAAATAACCCACAAACCGCCCCAATCACAGAAACAAATCTATTAATTACAACATGCTTTGTGTTCTTACAAAGGATTATGTAATAGAATATTTGTACTGGATGTTCCACAGACAATTAAAATGTTAAAGGAAATTCAAATCACAGAATCACTGGGGTTGGAAGCAGCCTCTTGAGATCACCTAGCCCAACCCTCTGCTCATCAGGGTCAGCTGGAACATGCTGCTCAGGACTGTGCCCGGTCACATTTTTAGTATCTCCATGGATGGAGATGCTACAACCAGTCTGGGCAAACATTCCTCCACTTATACACATATATACACTATACTATACATGCACACACATTACTGTTCTAAACTTACAGAAGTTTTACACTTCTATATGTAGGTAGGTCTTTTAGAATGTACTTACTCAGAGGTTTTGGGGATATTGTTTATTGTTGTTGTGGGTATCGTTAATCAGAGTATTTGTATGGTGTTTTCCAGATCTCTCTGCTTTCAGCTTCTAGACTAGAAACTGCAGAATTCAAGCTGACATTTCCAATTATTTTCTGTGCCAATCTATTACTTTATTAGCACTAAGTTTTCCATTTGTTATTCTCTAGTCTTCCCATTAGCCATCTTTTCTCCGCTTTATCTCTCCCAGCTTTCTCAAGAAAATAACTTCTAACTACAGTAACCTACTGGTCTGCCATTAGGAAAGGAAAAAATACGTTTAATTGCAAGTCTAAAGAGTAGGAAAAAACCCTGTCCTACACAGATACAAGGAGATGTCCCAGTTTCACCCAATTCCTCAGTATCAAATTTGCAGCTTCAAATCCATTAACTGCACAGAGGATTAAGAATTTGTTCAGAAGCCATAAAGCTATGCCAAGAATGCATGTTACCAGCACTACATAATGAGAGAGTAGAAGATAAGAGATAACAGGCAAACTAATATACCCATGACTCTTTTAGATGCCAGAAAATTTCCCTTGGTTCATCAAATTTATTTAAGTAATATCACTAAGTTCAGTGCGATGTAGATTTCATTCAGCTATTTTGAGAACTGCCTGTCTCCCAGCAGGCTCAACTGGTCCCTTGGGAGAACTCAATATACACCATTTGGAGGACTTGGTTTTGTTTGCTGGGTTTTTTTTTGGGGGGGGATTGTGGGGGGTTTGTTTTGCTTAGGGATGGGGTGTTGTGTCTTCATCATAATTCACTGGTTACCCACAATTTTAGTACCTCGAGGTCTTTGTACTTGAATGTCATTGTTCTTATGCAGTCACACACACTAATTTCTTTGGGCTAATTTCTTCTAATAGAGATTTTACCATTCTTGCTTTTACTGGCCCAAGTCTTTTTTTCCTGACAAGACATTCAAAACTCCCAGCTCTTTTCTCAATTAGCTCCATTCTGATGCAGAAGATCTAGCAAATAGCCATGGCAGGGATATCACAACCTTTTCTACTCCTCTCCAGTACAAGACATACAACCTTAATAAAAGCCAGAATGTAATCCTCTGTCTACTCTGGCTCAGAGTTCAGGGAATCAAACACTCATTAGTTTCCATTAGCTGGAACAAAAGTGCTTCTCCACACAAGGCAGAAGTTAGAGAATGGCCATTTGCAATCTGAAATGATTTCTACTTGAGACAAAGAGCTGCAGCAGGCCTATAGAGTGCTGAAGGACAGTCCGTGGCCCATGTAGGTGGCAACCTGTTTTACAATATAGCTAGGCTGTCACCTGTGGATGGCAACTGGACAAGAGTAACTTACATCTCTTTTTAATAAACTAGTAGCCACTGTCAGAAGGAGATCTTGGCATAGTGGGATAGTTAAGGAAGCCCCTGTAAAGCCAAGACTGCTGCAGAACACAGAAGCCTGCCCCTTTTCATTTTACGTGTATCTTGAAACAACGATTGCATGGCTTCTGCCACCCAGGCCTTCATACTTACCTCTACCAGCCAAAGTGGAAAGCTCTACTCCAGCATGGAAAAAACAATTGCTCATGCAGTGCTTCCTCTTTTGTTGGTATCTGCATGTGCAATTCCTTCCCACCCTTCGCTCTGAAACAGCAGGTTGGAAGGCTGCAACCAGCATCATTCCCATCCACCTTACTGTTGTCAGCAGCAGACAGCCTATCCTTCCCTTCCTTGCCAACTCCTGGCTCTCAGACAGAAGCTTGTGAAATTGCGGTACAGCGCGTGGGTAGCATATTGTTCTGACTAGTACTTCAGCTGTGCCATGCTGCCAGCTACTGTCATTCTTCCTCCACTGCAGTCCATCGCAACATCTAGTCATCAGTCTTCTCACTTCTGCTTCTAAAGAAGAGCCTCATCTGAATCATTTTTCTCCTCCCTCACCCACTGTCCTTCCTAAAGACTAAGAAAGCAAGTACTGTGTACACAACCTAGCATCATTCAGGCGGGATGCAAACCAAGGGCCCTTTCAGCCACAGCGTTCTGTATCTCAGCCTCCATTTATGGGAGAAGCTCAACTTCTCACGTTATGGACATGGACTATACACCAGTGATTGCCATTAGACTGCTAGAGTAACGTGTCTTCAGTGTCCACTCAGCAAATGACAAGTGTGAAAAGCAGGACCAATGAAAAGATAACTTTTGCAGCTTTTTGGCAAGTGAGAACAGAGAACAGTGATGATAACATGCTGCAATAAACAGGGCATAAGTTTATATTATCAGTGCATTGTATTTATTGCCTAATTATGCTGAAATATGCAGACTAATATGAAACTGAAATTAATTTCATTATTAATCCAGTATTGCCTAGAGCCATTAACTTGAAAACATTCTAAAAGGGGAATCTGAGAAATGTGAGAATCCAGACCAACATATGGGATCCTTGAAAGAGGATTCTTTGTAATTACACTCAAATATATACACAAGGTTCTACAGACACAAGGTTACCTTCTATAGATAGCTTGTTTTTCTTAAACCCAATTAAGGTCTTTGCTTTAGAGATGGTTTAGCTGAAGTATTTCAGCCCCACAGGAAAAAAATTATCTAGCAAATCATCTTGAAAACCTCCATTACTTGTTCTTCTATTAAAATACGAAACATCAAGTGGTTAGGATTTGTGTTTCACAGACTTTTTAGGATGGAAGAAATCTGTCTCAAAAAGGACATTTAAGAAGATAAGAATATGTTGCTGCTTTTGTCGTTATTCAGGGAGTAAACACTTGCATCTTATAAATGGCTGGGTAAGCTTAAGATGCTATTGCCCTCCAGCTTCCTCTACTCGAAGTTATAACCTCTTCAGAGTTGGCAGAGCATATAAGTTTTCTTCTGTCAGCTCAAGGGACAACAGTTCTGCTGCAGCTTAATCTAACACGAGATTCTGCACCAAGTAATACTAAGCTCACCTGAACTGCTATGTTAGGTTGGTTGTACAACTGATTTCTGTGGACAGAATGGGCAGGGGAAGAGAAGCAAGTAACATCTCAAGTGACTGTCAGCCCACCAGGCATTGTTACTCTACTATGATTACCTCCACAGTACACAAAATCAAACCAGAGCATCAGTCTCCCACACTTTCAGTGTCACTGGAAAAACATGAAACAGTTTCTGTACTAACTTGTGCAAGCCAGCTTAACAACACTATGCAGAACAAAACAAGAATAATTCAGCCTCTATGGGACTGCTGCCAAAAGACAGCAAAACAAAAGGTTTAAAGGATCACTAACAAAGCTCACAGTATGCATAATGCATCCTGCATAAAAGTATTCCACAAAATATCTTTTAAGTATTTCAGAATTTTTAAGTGCCACAAGAGTGCTTCCAAAAAAAATCACATACTTCATTTACATAACATCAATGTTCTCTATTTACTGCAAATACTAAGAAAAATATATCTGCATTATTAGAAGATATTAGTGTGAGGAAATACAAACACCACTAAAACCGAAATTGTTCCCACTTTCTCCCCAATAAAAATAAGCCTTGATTCAGACCGAAATCTTCCTGATGTTTACTGTAACAGTGAAAACACTTTTTTTCCTAAGTTGCCATGCCAACATCAACAATGAGGAAAGATATTGGAAAGAGTCCCAAAATGTAAATCTTATTTTTCTTCTATTGTTCAACCTTGAACCATGTGGTGAATTAGACTTTCTGAGATACAGTGTGAAACTTCAATTTTATTTTATTTTTGCAGAAAGAAACCTGGTTTTGATAATTGTCCCTTTTTGCCTGACAGTAATACAATTCTACAAAATCTTTAATTAATACTTCTATTATACACTAACTGTGGCTTTAAAACTATGCTAAAATATAAACAACTCCATTCTATATGCCTTGGGCTCTTCCAGTTGGTGTTTTAAAGTTAGACTCATAAGCTGCCATGATAGATGAAGCTGATCAGGACAGATTTCATAACAAACACTACAGGACTTTAACTACATATTGTGGTTGGGAAGAGCAAGTGAAGAGAATCAATTAATGTTACCTGAAGAAATCAAACAAACATCGTTATTCTCACAGAAAACATTTAAGCAGTGGAGGGAAAAGGAGAGCAGTGGCTTGGGCACTCACCATTCTTCCGCTCATTGAGAGAAGGCAGGTACTGATTGGGCTGCAGTGAGAGCTCCTTGAACTCATGTGCAACTGCTTCACTGTGAGGGCTAGGAGCTAGGCGTGTGAGTGAGCCAGAGTCCTCCTCAGCATCTGCTGTCCCCAGGTGATCCATCGCGTCAAATTGTCTGGAGACAGGGAGAGCAAACAGTCTCTTAGTAACACTAGAGTTGATAAAACTAAAAAAGAAAAAAATATAGTAATGATAATCACATAGACACCTTACTTTTTGGGGGAGTTTGTTGTTTTTGTTTTGGTCAGTCCCTTTGCACACAAACTTTAACTTTAAAATTATATACACGTTATCTACTATTTTTCCATAAATATTACAGCTTTGCAAAATATAGTTAGGCAATGCATTTACAAGCCATTTAACAGTCATTTTCTAAGAACCAGGTTCACTGCTTACTTTGACAGAAAAATTAGACTGTGTTCACTCTCCACACAGCTGGCTGGAAGCTCTCATGTCCTACCTTCTATCAAGTGATACAGCCCCTTTGTCAGTAGTTTCTTTCAGAAGCTTATATGACAGAATGCTGAATTAGTACATACACCTTTAAAAGGCTTTTAATATTTCCCTTCAGTACAAAAATCAACTTTGGTATTCATAAAGGACTTCACGCCACTGCCAGAACTGTATTAGAGATAGCTAATCTTCAATCTCCAGCAAGGAAGGCTTTTTGCCCTTAATTTTTTTCAGATTAATTTTATTGCCTGCTAGCTACTTATTATAAAATACAGAATAAAAGTGCCAATTTATTATTTATTTCCTTTCTATCATTAATATGGCACTTAATCTACAGTGAGGAGGGACAGAATATGAATTACTAGTACAGGCATTTTACAGCTCATAGAACTCTCAAGTCATTAACATTTCAATGAATCAATATGGACTTCACTGAAGTCCATCCCCGAGTCCTTGTAAATAAGTGACAACTACTGCTTACCCATGCTCAGACTTCAACTTAAAATTTCAGGTATACTGAATAAAAATACGACATATGTTGGCATGCATAAATACAGGTTTTTAAAATGCAGCATGTTGCAATGGCCACATATTGAATTACTCGATACTTTTAAAAAATTTACAATTATTTATGACAAAAAAAATCATCAAGACCACCAAAGAATGCCCCCACACTACAAAAAAGGGTAAAAAGTAACGTTGCTGAAAGCGCCAATTTAAAAATAAGAAATATAAGCAAGTACTGATTGATATATGCCTCATAAGAACTATTATGGTGGTTAAGTGAAGATTTTTCATTATTTTCCATAGTTACCAATTGGTGCTTTCACATTAAATGAAGACATTAACTTACTGTTACACGAGATTTTCTTCCTTTGTTCTTAGCTTTTAGAGGCATAATTTACTCAGCTCTCATTCGATTTCCTGACATTACACTCTCCTCAAACTCCCACTCACCCATGCAAATCAAGTAGATTATTAACCAAGTAAGTCCCTTCAGAGAAGAATTTAAGTGAAAATCTGGCTGCTTATCTGCTCATATTCACAGCATTTTATCCACAATGTATTAGCTATGAGTTATGTCTTAGAGTCACTTCTCAAAGAGATTAAGCCACATTAGCTGTATTCATGCCATTAAATCCATGTGAAATTAATAGAAAACATCATCTTATACCAAAGGTTTAACGTTTATGATGCTTCATGTTAGCTTTGACTCTTTCCCCCATAACAGATAACTCAATACTTTGCTTTAAATTTAAGCAGTTTAACTGTCATCACTTCTAAAACACACTGCTATTTGATAGTTTTTGTTTCAGGAATGTGTGTAAATGTGGTTTTATTATTGAGATTCAACTAAGAACAAAGCATGCTAGAACTGTATGCAACATATTAAATTATATTGATTGCAGCATCACAGTGCAACTCAAACAAGTTTGCTCTCATAAAAAATGTGCTTTACCTGTGTTTTGGCCCTGACTAAACCAGTTTAGAGAGGACCTTCTAGGAGGTCACCTAGTCTATCTCTCAATCCTGCACAGGGCTACTAGCTGCTCAGGAATTTGTCAGGTTTTGGAAATCTCTCAAGCTGGCAATTCCACCACCTCTAGGTAACCCCATCATGAATGCCTTGCCCACCCTTTCAAACAGAATTCCTTCTATTGCGATCTGAGACTATTGCCTCTTGCTGTTTCAATCTAATGCAGATGATACTGCTGATTGTGACTCTCAGATCCCACTTTTTACTAAGGTTTCATAAAGTAAGTGAACTTGATCTGTGTGCAGTTCTAGAGCCCCCAGCACAGGAAGGACATGGAAGTGTTGGAGCAGGTCCAGAGGAGGCCACAAAGATGATCAGAGGGCTGGAGCAGCTCTGCTATGAGGACAGACTGAGAGAGTTGGGGCTCTGCAGCCTGGAGAAGAGGCTTCGAGGAGACCTTATAGTAGTCTTCCAGTATCTGAAGGGGGCCTACAGGAAGGCTGGGGAGGGACTATTTACAAGGTCTTGCAATGACAGGACAAGGAACAATGGGTTTAAAGTGGCAGAGGAAAGATTTAGACTGGATGTTAGGAGGAAGTTCTTCACAGTGAGGGTGGTGAGGCACTGGAAGAGGTTGCCCAGGGAGGTTGTGGCTGCTCCCTCCCTGGAGGTGTTCAAGGCCAGGTTGGACGAGGCCTTGAGTAACCTGTGCTAGTGGGAGGTGTCTCTGCCTATGGCAGGGGGTTGGAACTAGATGATCCTTGAGGTCTCCTTCCAACCTTACCATTCTATGATTCTATGATCACTAGGGAACCTCAACAACCAAAGTTCTCCAATGCAAAACTCTAACCCTTATTTGAAACATTCCAATCTTCAGGTCTCAGAGAGAGCTTCTAAACTTAGCATCTGCAAAATTAATAGTTTGTCTTAGGCATAAGGTTTTCCTTACTGAATACCAAAATAATTCTGAAATTTAAATAAAAACATTTTGATAAATTGTTTTCAAATGAACAAACAAACAATAGTCAAGGAATAAAAGACACTTTTATGTAAAAATCATCTTTTTACACTGTCGTATGTATGAGATAATAAACCACTACTGTCTTTTAGCAAGCTCATTTTAACTGCTAGAGAAGGTACACACCATTGCTTCACCACTAGGCTGAAGGTTACCAGCAGCAGTATTATACTTCACAGGAAACTGGCCTTGTGATATGCAAAACATGTCTCCCACCCATCTTCAATTTTTGAAAGCTGTACTTCATTATGACATTTCTAATATAACAGAGTGCTTGGACATCAGCAATTCAAACACAAAAAACAGTAGGAGAAAGCATTAGCTCACTTCAAACCTTGTACTATAAATACTTTATCCAGTCATCATATGCAAAAGTGAGAAGCCTACCTGATTTAGAATTCAATGTACCATGGCATTATCACATTTTGTATTAAAAATAGCACATTTGTCTCCCCTTTCTCATTTATCTATAGCCTCCTCAAACCTGAAGAATTATTTCATATTTGCCATCTGCATTTACAGATGGTAAATATTATCTATGTAACCCCTGATTTTGAGCAGACCTACACATTAAAGTGCATTAATAAGATAACTGAAACTCAGCACTAAAAAGATATCCAGGAAAAATCTAGTTTAAAAAATAATTCCATACTATTAAGGTCTCAGTATTGTACTCTGCATAATCCTAACAAGGGCCACTTTATATAACGCTAATCTGACACACAGAAATCAGTTTTCAGTTGGGGTTCCACTCTCTAGAAACATACTTTGTATGAAAAACATTGCTACTTATAAATTGTTGTAAAGTCCAATACCATTACTTGTAGCAACTAATATAGAACCACTCCATTCTTCTGGTAGTCCCAAAGGATTTCAGGTTTAGGTTAGGTTTGATTTTTTTTTTTTTTTTTTAAACCCAAAATCCTTCAAAATATTTAAGAGTAGTAAAGTGAAAACTAGAACAAAATTATTTTCCTACTTTACCTTCAGAATAGACTACCAAAATAGAATATGCACCAGCACTGCTAGCAAGGCTTTGGTTCACATGTATCTGACAACTACACAGAAACAGTGTTCCAGTACTGGTTAAGGAGAACTCCTGCACAGCGTATGAATCTTATGTAAGTGTTCTCACAGATTGTAGGTGGTTGCTATCTTTCTTAACGGCTGGAGACAAACGCTTCTTTTATTTTTAAACATTTTATCTTCAAAAGACAAAGTGTATTTCCTTAGTAAAACCTTAAAAGGGGGGAAAATACGTACTACCCTTCCACTTCAGACACTAGAAGCGCATTTTATTCGCACAAACTCTGAAATCTGGATGATCCTTAGGTAGTAAATCAGCTTTTAATTTAGAAATTTGCTAGAAAAAACAGTTTAAGAAGGATAGTGTATTCAGACTCCAGCCAAATCAAATAGCTAACTTCAATATCGCTCACTCAAGGAAAGGTTCTTCTGTGTATTTTTTTTCTTTTCTCATTTTGTTTCAAATATACTTACTGACATAGCATTTTGAACCACTGAGGATGAATTTATGAGTACAAAATGACAAAGCACTTGCTGTTAATAATCATCCAGATTATCAGTAAATTAACTGAATCTGTTAATCTAATTGATTTTTGACACTCCTAATGTCAGTGATAGGAAAAAACCCCTCAAATTTAGTTTGCCTCTGTTGCAAGAAAAATTCTTATTCCACTGAGATTTAGGCTTCTCATTTTATGTTTCACAGTGTATTAAAAGATCAAAACACACTTTTCATGAAAAACAGTCTGGGAAATATCCAACCCTTGTAATATGCCACTGCACAGACTATAATGCTGTTCCTTATCCCTGCTGACAACTTGGTTTTGCTTCAAACATCTGCAGTTACACTTCTTACACAGCCTGTCTCATTGGATACAGTATGTGAACTTTGACATTAAACTGACATCCAATTATTATATTGCAAAAAAGGTAAAAAGAAAGGGCAGAAAAAGATGAGAAATATCAACGCCTGACTAACTATGAGCAATCATCTTGGATTATGCATAATCAAAACCTGTCACTGTTCATTTCTTTGAAAAACAGCACGCAGAAGTATATGACAGAACTGAGGACCTGTTACACTTCTCACCATACCACAATGGCAATGATATGCTTCTTAAAGAAGCCACGAGTGGGCTGATAAATATTTAGATAAATTTCCTCTTTCATTAAAAAAAAAATATTGAGATTAAAGTTTTGTCACTATTGCCGCTAAATTAACAGCACTGAGCAGACACTAGAAGCCCTCCAAAAACTCATTTAATACTTTTGCATATTTTGATGACACTGCTACACTGAGAGCCTTTACTAATTTTTAGAAGGAAATCTTCATGTCTTTGGATAAAGTGCAAAAAGAAATACGCTACACTAGCAAATGGATACCATAAACTAGGTAAAGTATAAAAAAAACCTTGTATCTGGGCAGAGGCAGGGAAATGAGTCCACAGGTTACTAGATTATCTACTCCTTCTGTAGCATCTGCAGGCAAAGAAAAAAAAAAAAAAAAAGTACAGCATTGGTAATAGGAGATGTGGCCTGCTAAGTGCAAATTAATTATCAGGCAGTGTGGGTCTGAGATGAACAAAGGCAGCCTCCCACAGCTCCCCTAAAGAGTGAGGAAGTGAAAGCTTGCCCTGTCACAGTGTAGGGCCATACAGATGATTCACCTATTCTTTTTTTCATTAGTTAGATGAATGGACAGTGAGCTGGATTGAGAACTGGCTGAAGCAGGATGCTCAGAGGGCTGTGGTCAGCAGCACAAAGTCTATTTGGAGGTCTGTAACAAGTGGTGTTCCCTGGGGGTCAATACTGGGTCCTGTTCAATATATTCTTCAACAACCTGGATGAAGGGCTAGAATGTTTCCTCAGTAAGTTTGGGAGGAGTAGCTGACATACCAGAAAATTCTGCTGTCATCCAGTGTGACCTGGACGGGCTGATGAGTTGGGCAGAAAGTAACCTTAAGAAATTCAACAAGGGCAAGTTTGGGGTCCTAAACCTGAGGAGGTTAGCAAGGATAGGGAAGAACTTGAAAAGGTACAGGAAAGGATGATGAAAATTATTAGGGGACTAGAACAACTCACTTATGAGGAGAGGCTGAGGGATTTGGGGCCTTTTAGCCTGGACAAGACTACTTCCTAGGTAGGTGTTAGGAGGAGGGGGCCAGTCTTCTTTAAGTGGTGCCCAGTGACACAAGAGGTAATGGGTAGAAACTTGAACATAGGAAGCTCAATCTAAGGCATCAGGAGGAAATTCTTTACTCTGAGAGTGGTAGAACATTGGAATCGGCTGCCCAGAGTCTGCATCTCTGCAGTTATTAAAAAACCTGCCTGATTGCTGTCCTGTGCAACCTACTCTAGGTGATTGGACTAGATGATTTCCAGAGGTCCCTTTCTACCCAAAACATTCTGTGATTTTCTGATTATTGATGGGCAAACAAACAATGCTTCTAGTTTCTCATGGTTGCGGATCTCTATATATTTAAGTCGGAACTTTTTCCCAATAATATTATTTCAGAAGGAACTGATTTGAATTCCAATTAAAAAATCAGGAGTTCCTAGTATTGGTTTTAACATGAAGCACTTAGGAGCAAGTTTAAAAATACTTGCAAGATCAACGCAGATTTACCTGCCATGAAGTAAGTTCAGTTCCTCTGGTCTGTGTCAGAACCTTGTGGGAGGCACTGGCAAGATAACACATGCCCCATGATTTTTTGTGGCCAGCAAACATTAGCAACTGAAGTTACAACATGTAAGAAATCAAAATTCTTTGATTGCATTTGATAGCTCAAGTCTGGAAAAAGGGTCAAATATTTACATGAACACATCATACAACTGTTAAATATTTTGGTGTCATGTTCTAGAATTGAGCACTTATTTAAAAAGGAAGATGAAATATACAGAGCTTTTTAGAAGAAGTGCTCTGACGGTTCAGAAAATAACTGATCAATAAATTGAATCATATTCTTTAAGAATTCCTCTCTGTGTTCAGTCCTTCTGATTGCCAAAAAAAAAAAAAAAAAAAAAAGAAAAGCTGATAGAGCATCTAAGTCATTTCAGAAAAGGTTAAATTGCCCCACAATTTAATTTGTTTGCTGAGCTACTTCAAGATGTTCCCACTTATGACTAAGCTGCAGGTGCTATTCTGTTTATTTTGCTGCTTGTAAACTAAGCCCTTGAATCGAACAAAGCAAGTCAGAGGAAGGAACTGCACCACTGTTTCCCGTTGAACTTGCTATTTTGTACCTTTGTAAGCATGACTGAACATTACACAACCATTTCCAGAAAATGAAATTTCTTGAAAAAGACAGACTTTGATGCTTTTTCTTTCTACACACTGTTACAGATTAGCAACGTTTTATTATTGTATTATTTCATGTAACACGGAATTCTATTTGTCCTCTTAAAAAAAATACAATCAACAGGACAGAATTTAACTTACTACTTACATCCATCAATAAACTAAATACAAATTAGACCTAGATTCAAAATAATGTAGCATTGTTAAGGATTACTGGGAACTTCAATTTGGGGATCTTACAAATATCAAAATGATTATTATCTGAACTGCAACTCAGCAGACACATGCAGATGATACTCAGTCCTTAGGAAAATATATTAAAAAAAAAAATAAAAATCTCTTTTTTGCAAACCTTTTCCTGCATGTTGACTTGCACCAACAACTACTTTCTGGCACTAGCAATACAAACAATAACATGAGTTAGCTCCCCTGGAAACTCATTAACTTGTTGCTCTTCTGAAACTAGAACTTGTAAAATTGAACCTCCTAATAGACAAAACCCCAAAACAACTACAGAATACATTTAAGTAAAAATATAGAAAATTCAGCTTTCTGCTACTCCTGCTATTCACCATGCATTCTTTACTTGAGTTACACTAATTGCTTGGAGTTATTCTAAAATATTCTCTTTTCTGTTCTCTTATTTCCGATCACGTAGCCACTCTGTAAAAAGCATGGCAGACCATTACAATCCATATTTAACTGCTTTAAATGCCTGCTTTCACTTTGCAAGTTATTAGAAGTATTTAATCTTCTTTATGCTAACTAGTAAGAAATACAAAGCCTAGTACCAAACAATTAACATGTCTGGTTTACAAGTTCATGGGACCATCTCATCTTTTGAGCAATTCAGTTGGATGATGAGATACATTTTGAATGGCAACAGTAGCATGATTAAGGGCTAATTAAAGGTGGTGATGGAAGTGTTAAGATTATTTTTTTCACATTAAAAAAAAAATGCTGTCCTGTTTAGACAAAACTATTAGGTGGGCTACAAAAGTAAGATTTTGAAGGCTCTCCTAGAGCTCTCAAAGATAGTCTGTATCCATCACATGCATACTGGCTCATCTTTCTCAAGTAAACTGATGCAGTGGTAAAGGTTTGGCAGTTCCACAGCTGGACTTCAAGCTATTGCCAATTCTTTTACTCAATACATGTAAGTTAGAGTCAGAATNAACCTTGCTTATACTGTGATACTGTGAAAACACTTCTCATTTCTAATATCCAAAGCTGCTGCTGTTACTGGGAAAACATGTATATTTGCTTGGCTTTAAGGCGTTACTTTCCATTGCAAGCTTTAAAAGGAAAAGACACATTTGTTTCATTACTTATATATCAGCTATCATTTAGATTCATGGCTTCGGGAGGACAAACTCCTTCTCAGTCTTCAGCTGATGCTTTCTCAAAATTACACCTACTTACAGAGCAGGGTTAAAGAATATTCATCAGACCTTACCTGGAAGCAAACAGAAGTGCGTCACATTACATTTGGTTACAGTGAACCACTGCTCAACTGCTCATATTCCACACTGTATTAAGTGACCTAATTTTTTTAGATAACAGCGACAAAGGGTCAGAATAGAAATGCAATTACATCATTTGTAACACATCTTTATCTTGCAGTGTCTTCCCAAGAACTAAAGTGGTTTTTTTTTTTTTATAGATACAGTAAGGATGCATACTAAAAGAATGCTGAATTCCAAGCATTTAGCACAAACTTTGAAGTAGAAAACCCAAACCACAAAAACCCAACCCCTAAGTTTCTGAACACTGGAAATTAAACAAAATATTTATCACGAATATAATATTATGATTAAAAAATATTGTTAAGGACAAAATAACAGCCTTGACTAAACAAAAGACAAACTTTTACTTCTCAAACCAAGAGCATTTCTTCTAACAAGACTAATACCCTCTGTGAACAGGACAGGACCACAGGAAGGAGTATCACTTATTGTTTCTTTATAAATGCAGAACCAAGATTACAAGTGATCAAGCTTAATCCCCAGATCACACCCATATTCTAAATAACTAGAAAAAGCATGTTATTAGTACAGTGCCTGAAAACTCTAATGTTCTAAACAGTTTAATGCTATAATCCACAGTCCATGCCCTCAGTGCTTTAAGAACCAATTTCTCACGATCTCCAAAGCTACAATAAACTTGAATTCCATTTTCCATACTGAAATTAGCTTAAGACTAACAGGGCAGAAACTCTGGGTCAGGAGAGTTTATGTTGCCCAAAGCCACTTTCAAAAGAAGTCTTATCTGTTAAACTATTGTGCATTCCAGTATTTCATTGCCTGCAAAGCTGCTTGTTTAAAAATAAATAAAAAACTATAGATGGTAACCATATAACTGTTTACAGCAGATTTCTGCACAAATTGCTACTCAACAGCTGTAACCTATTTAAATTCTGTATGTCTTAGGATAACATAACTTGAAGTGAAAAAAGCCATTAAACCTTCCTCTTACTTAAAAAAAAGCCAAACATTCTCATCTCCCTCAGTTATAAATGAGAGAAAAATGGTCCTCTCTTTATGCAGAAATGTCAGTAACCAAGAATAAGCTGATAAAAATCCAAACACTACAGTCTTCGGAAATACTTAAAATCTCAAGCACCACTTGACAGAGAGTTAACAAACACAGAATAAAAGGTATTTCTGAATTAAGAGACACCATTACTGGAGTCTGCTCTGCAGCATTGCCATATTACTACAAAACTTAAACAGCTCTTACGACAGGTTAACGTAGAACACCTGTCACCACTAGAGTGCTACTTCAAATGTTCATAAAAATTAAGCTATACTTATTGACTCTTTAGGACCAATGGTATAGTGACTGCATATAAGGCATTTCTGTTAGAACCACCAAGTCCACTTGCAATTGTGCTGGCTGATGAAATCACCAAATTTTGGGATGACTTTCACCACCCAGTTTCTGGTTTTATGATTGTGACCACACTAGGGGGTCAGCTGTTGGCATGGATGCTCCTTATCCACAGAGAGTTCAATCAACTTAACAAGTTTGAATGGAGTTACCTTTCCTAATTTGGCTAGCCTGAACTGAAATGGTTTAGGAAAACAAACATGGGCAGCCAAAAATCTCTGGTAGGGGTGGAATTAGAGGCTCCACCAAAAGACAGTGTGTATCATCTTAACCACGTTTCAGTAAATTGTGTGGGCGAACAGTTCTCTCTCCTCAGCTGTAAATATACTTCAAAAAATCCTTAAAGCATGGGCTGAAGCATTTTTTGTTGTATTTTCCTAATACCCTTCTCTGTAATGCTAATGGAAAAGCTCTTCCTGAATGTTACTGTTCATGAACACATTAAAACAGAGTACAGTCAATTTACAAACTCATAAGCCTAAAAATTAAAGTAATAATTTCTCTCCTAAATATTAAGTTCAATTTTATTTGTACACTAAACATCTTTGGCCTTGAGCAGCATAACAGAAAATATTTCTCCTTTAGTATTCTTTCTGACATACAAAACACTTCTATCATTTAACATCCATCATCTGTCATTTACTAGGGTAAGTATGATTCAAAACACTTTGGATAGATCCAGTTACTAAAACACAATGTATTTAATCATTCAAAAATTTGCAAAAAAGGGCTGAAAAATCTAACCAATGCCACTTTTTCCTCAGATTCAATTTTTTTAAATAGCATTAAACACATTTTTGTAAAAAAAATATACCAAAAAGTTTTATTAGAAACACTGCTGGAAAACTACTGATTGTCGAATGAAAACATGGCATGAAATATTACCTGATCAGATACAATTACTATAGCCCAGGTTTTTCTTTTGGCTTATTTTCACTATTTTCTGACATCACACCATAGTTCAATTTTTCCCCAGATCACTTCAGTGCCTGTTTTTTTTCTCAATTTCTCTTACTGGATTATCTTTTTTTCTATCCTACACATATTACTAAATCACTTCTCACCTCAGCTTCCAATTTTCTCATTGAAAATACTCCTTATACAATCTTTTCTTATCTTGACCATGTCTCTCAGCCACCCAGGATAAGGCTTGGCTTAGGCTTTCAAAAGCCTACCTACAGATGTCAAGAATCCACGAGACAATGCCACAAAATTCTATCTTCTGGATTACCTTCTGGCCTGGCCCCATTACTGCCACAAATACTTGAGAAATGGACATTTAGAAGTGTGACTATGTTCACAAGCCTTCTGTCAGCTATCAGTCTGGTTTAGTTTGCAGGAAAGTCTAGTGTTTCTTCCATCCTCCATACAATATTTCTCATCTGTCTCCATATTGCCCACTTTTGCTTCTGCTCAGAACTTCCTCAGGGCAGAGGAAGATTAACTACTGGCTGAAGTAGGCTGTTACCATCTGCATTTCGCCCTTTGCCAGAGACACTACCTTTCTGTTTTCCTAGTTCTGCATGATGAGTTTTAAGAATCAGGCATATTTTAGAGGGTTTGGTAAAAGAGCTGTCAAATTGGCAGAACAGAGGAAGGGTGGAGCATTTGGCAGAGGAAGGAGGGAGTCGTTAACCACTCAACTTGTATCTACCAAGCCAGAACAGTTTGCCTCACCATTCTGATATGAGTCCAGGAGAAATCACCAATTACACTTTATGTTATTCAGAGAAGCAAAGAAAGTTGGTTGAAACTGTCTACAGATGTAGACTGAATTATTTAAAGCTTAATTGACATTGGAAGATTTATAATTCCTGTAACTACAAAGATGGTTTACATTTTGCAGAAACAGCATTTGATCAGTACATCAAGTGAAAGCATGAGTGCTGCTGTATTGACATGAATGTGAAGAAACATTACTGTAAATAACCCATACAAATGCAGAAATAATAAAAGACTATAATAAAGCAGTAAGTTCTAGAAACATTGTAAGTGAGCACTACCCTCAAGCAGGATATGAAAATCCTTCTGCTGTACAGAAACTCCAAGTGAAATTACAGTGTTGAATACATTAAACAGAAAACTGAGGTTTTCAGCCATTCCTGTAACTTTACACACGGTTGTGTGGTGATGTTATGGTTATGCTCAATATTTACCTAAAACATATACTAAAACTACAGAAACACTGGAAATTTTTAAAGAAACAACAGCAAGTCCCACACAGTGCCCTGTTAACTCATCAGCTTTGCTTTTGGAACAATTCCTAATATTCAGTCATAGCACTTCCACCACCTCCTAATGGTATATAAGTTCTGAATATCTTACCCAAAAAAGCTTAACAGTTGCAAAAATACATTAATCAGTACGAGCTCATTTACTTCTCTGAGTACAAGCATTAAATTCCACAGTTCTACTAAAGAAAAAAACAAAATCCCAGTTGGTAGGAGTGAAAACTTAAAAAATGAGAACTGAAAAGCAAACACAGCATCAGTGTCAATTTTGCATTCGATTTCATAGCAAATGATGCTGCACAGTGATCCTAAATCAATGACAGTCTGAAGTTACGTTTTCAGAATTTTCTTACTGGAAGCCTCCAGAAACTTATTTCCTTCTGTTGGATGCACAGCAAGCACAAGTAAAACTATGAGAGAAAAATGTATGGATGCCATTGACTTGAATATAAAACGTAACACATCAGTACTAAACAGTGTCAAGAGCTGATTTAGAAAGATTAAAAAAAATATTTCCTCATTCACACATTTTACAAGTCTTTAACAAAAATGTTATAAATATACCAAGTATGTTTATAGAGAGCATATTGAAAACATTAAGACATTTCTTTTGGTTACCTGTCTTGAGTTGTATTTTCCATGGAAAGATACTAAGATGGTATTTTAAAAAGAAAATCCTTAAAAATAACCTATCAAGTAACATGATACCATAACGAAAAAGCAAATGCTCTAAAATAATTGAGAAGTTTATTAGTCCATTAAAAAATGCTTAAAATAATAAACGAATGGTACAATTCAGAGCAATCATAATGAACATAGATTGCATTAATTTCTGTGTAGCAATCTCAGCATATTCAGCAAACTCAGTCTTCAAACTACACACATTCCAGGGCCCTAATCTGCCTGATGACCACCAAAGAAGGATTATAAAAGCATAGACACACTCCTTTGCTTTCCAATTTCCAAAGTCACGTTCAGAAAGATGGCTAATTGACACCACACACAAACACTGGTAACACAGGCACTGTGAGCAGTGTTCTGCACCACAAAACACCATTCACAATGACATCATGTTTTCTCAGATAACACCTAACTTTACTAAGGCCACAGTTCAGTTTGCACTGAACACCCATCAATGTCAAAAGGGTACCTGGACACAAACACTGAAGCGCAAGAAGGCAATACATCCACAATAGACATTCATAGATTTCCTTGCTTGTCACAGCTATTACTTTTCTAAAATGTTAGTAATGTGTGCTTCTAATTCTTGGAAAGCTTTAAGGCTTTAAGCACAAGTTCACCTCTGTGCAACAATAAGCACTCGCTTAAACCTTTATGGAATTACAACTTCACCATTTTTTACTATTCTAGTTTTCAAGTGAAGAAAATGAAGGATTGTGCCAGTAATGAAAGTAGACAGCATGTCAACATCTGGGATTCTATGTCTCTCCTACCTTTTTTTGTACAGGAAATACTGAGAAACTTGCCACTTCATGATACCCATAATACCATTGATGTCTGAACCCAACAAGGTATTAACTGGACTTTACTGGAAGACACTAACGACTTGAATTCTATTTTAATGAGTTTCTTTGGTGAATTTTTATGAGTTAGCTCTTTTAAGTTTATATTAAAGAATAACTGGCAAATGTTAATGTCTGGAATTTTAAATCAAGCTTTCAGCAACTGTTCCTTAGCCCAGCAGACTTTTAACATCAGAAACAAAATGTGGAACTACAGTGGCCCATCCATTTCAGGGATATAAATTAGGACTAATCTTCTCATAAATCCTCAGTTTGAGAAGGGTAGAAAAACAGTGGGTTTTTTCATCTTCATTTTTTGTTTTGTTCATCTGCATTTCACTGGTCAATGTGAAGATCAAAAATGATCTTAACTATGAATTCTCCCTCACTTTGTTGCTGTTGGCATCATGCCCAAGTTTAAGCCAGTTTTCGAGCATTTAATTAATGGCTTAAGCCAAGTACTCAACATATGAAACCTTAAAATACTGTCTACTGAGTCATCGGTCACAGAGATTCAGTTTATTGCACAAGTGCAAAACTGCTGTATTAACATCTGGATTTAATAGTAGCAAACTGAACACTTTAATAAATTCTGTAATGTGCATTTGCTTTGGAGTTCCAGGATATGGAAGATTTTTGTGGCTGTGGCTTCAACAGAGCCAATAATCCTAAAGAGAAGTTTTAGAGCAGCTGTCAATCTTTATCACAGAAGAAAAGTTTGAAGAAATTTTATTCCCATAATTAATATTATGCAACTTAGGTTCTCAACTTCAAGTGATAAAAATCCTCAAGAAAATGTCAGGAGTACTATTTCACTGTGTTCAACGAAACACAGAATAACTTTATTTAAAGAAGCAAACACGAAACACTCACGGTTGTCAAGTGCAAATAGGCTTCATTTCAGTTATCTTTTATTCAGGCATGCTGCTAAAGACGTAGCAGGTACACTCACAGTAAGAAACAAAGGCTGCAGATTTACTAAATGAGGACATGAAATGTACTTGCTTGCCAACCTAATCAAACCTGCTCTTCATTTGAATGCAACCCTAAAACACACCTTACCTTTGGGTTAAAGGAAGGTATCTCTTAAGTGTTTCTAGTTGCTAAACATTGCCTAACTCTACAGTTGTGGGGCTTGCTGGAATACAGTGATGCTCCAGACACATACCACCTTGTGTGTATATCCAGGAGATTTTGTATGTCTTGCTCTTCTTCTATTCTTTGGAGCAGTTCTTAACCATGGAAGTTGTGTGCAGTGTCTGGCTCTTTCTGTAGAGGTGGAGCCAATGCTGTGTTTCATCTTAGAGGGGCCTCAGTAGAAATTATCAAGGCTTTAAGAGTGATATACTGTCTTGGTTATTCTGAAAATAAAGCAATCCCCTCACCACACACCTTACACCCCACCCCCCCACCCCACCCTGCCTTTTTCCCTATACAAAAGATAGGGAGGGGGCAGGATCAGAATTTTCACCATTTTGGTAGCAGCTGAACACGAGAGGCACACAGTTCCGAAACAGAGAATGGCTCTGCTGATGTAACGTAAGTTCCCTAGTTTACTAAGCTGCTTAAGTCCCTTCCTAATAACTACTAAAACAAAATTCTGCCAGCAGCCATTAAATAATACTGGTTACTCCCTTCAAGAAAGAATTTTCCTCTCCATCTAAAACTGGATTTCTTTAATCAAAATGCATTGGGTCTGGTGGTACTTTAGAAGTGCTATGCTGTGAAGTGCTCTGACACTATGCTGCCACTGGCCTGATTTAGTGCAGGGTAAACGTTAAAAATAAACAAAATGTTATAGAGGCTAAAGCTTTAGCTACCAATAACAAAACTGTTCAGAAAAAGTCTAACATAATTTGTGAAGGCTTGCAAGCATGACAGTCCTTTAAAAGAGAAAACAGTATTTACTCAACAAAAGAATATTTAAGTCAAAATTTTAAGTAATTAAAATAAACACTCATATGAAACAGCAAAGCAAAACCGTAACTTGCTCTTAGCTTATGTAACACAGGTACTACATATCCCCAGATTCCTGTTTGTATGTGAATGTATCTTTTATAAAACCTTCCATTTTATCAGGCCTATTAACCCAGCACAATTTAAATAGACATACTGCTCAGCAAAAAATAGCAACTTTATAACCCCTGGTATTTAGAAAGTTTTAATTATTTTAAGTTATACAGCACTTACTTGGTATCTCTAGCTTCCTTCTGTAGTGTCTGCTTCAGCACATTTCTGGTCAATTGGAAAGTAAAGACAGAGAGAAAAGAAGTCATAAGGATCCTTTATTTTAAAAGTTACATATTCTATTGCACTTAAGAAATTAAAAACTTAAGATTCCAAGTGGCTCTTTCTCAGTTTTTACACTTTTGCTATGTTATGTTATTAAAAAATCTTCCAACTAATTTCAATATGCTCTAAGCTCATTTTGTAACACCTCTAATATTACTACTCAAATTCTAACGCATTATCATCCCAGTTATCTCTGACAAGAATTGTTAAGGTGCATCACCCACACCTTTTAATTCAGCTACAGTATAGAAGACCAGTCCTAGCTCCTTCAAGTCCATTTTGCATAATTCCTTAGAGCTGGAATGTCTTCACATTTGGACTTTTACAGGCCAATTATATCTATGCATTGTAACTTCACTTAATAACAGAAACACATTTTAGTTTTCTAGATTCCAACGCAAAGGAATCTTTATAAAGAAAAATAAAAGAAAGCTGTTCACAGACACATCTTAGCTTTTTGCTATGACAACTCAAACATATGTTCCATCATCAACATTTTATTAGCATACATTAGAATAGGTGTGCACATATATGCATATACAGACACGTCAGTGGAAACCTACTGCATGCTAAATTGACAAAAGTTACAAAAAATACATCAATAATTCACAACTTATCTTTAAAGCTGACATTTAATAAGTGCTTCATACAACATCAGTGACGTTTTCCAATTTTGACTTTGCACCCATAGGTATTAGCCTAAAAGGTCCCATACATTGCCCAGCCACACAACGTTGCTTTTGTTCTGAGCGATAAACCCTAACAGACAGGGCTTTTCTTCTTTTAAAGGTTTACTTGCCCAAAAGCTGAAGCTGATGCTATGGATTTTAAACCTATCAGTGGAAGAGGTTAAAATTTAAACATGTTTGAAAAAACAAATGAAAACACACAAGAGGAAGAGGTTACAAGGCGGAAACACCAAAAAGGCCTAAAATCAGAAATGGCCTACAATAAAAGGTATTCCCTCTTCCTACCAGTAATTATATAATCAGTAATCTAAATCCTGCTTAAGAAAATCCCCTAAACACAAACCATGACAAAGTATATTCCCTATCCAATATCATAATCCGTAATTTCATTAATTATCCAATTTGACTTCTAGGCTAGCAAGCAGGGGCTCTGATTTATTGAGCATTTTATGCGTATGAACACTGAATTTGCCTGAATATCCCTGTATTAACCTCTACCTTTAAAATTTTTTTACGACTCGTTCGACAGAATCCCACAAATTAAAAATGGCAACTATTAAGGTGATTGTCATGCTACTGTAAGACTGCTCCTAAAAATTCTCTTGTTTAATTCCATTTTCCACATTTCTCTAAATACGGCCAAGCTGTGAAAATTGTTCTGCACTTCCAATAACATGCTAAGTATTTTTAGCTTCCAGATGTTTTTATTTTCTTAATAACTGGTTTGATTACCAGACAACACTCTGTCAAATTTTAAGTGCAAGTTATACCATTAAATCATAATTTACTGTAACTAATTATACAGGAAAGAAAATTTCAGGAAGGAACTAAGTAAAATGTTAAACATCAAGAAAATAATCGTATGAAATACCAGCTGTGCCTCTATTGAGAGCTTTAAAACACCAGCGAATTCAAAACCTGGGCACTTTTCCATCTTAATGGGAAAGATGTACTGTGAGGAAGAACTGTAACCACCTTCCCATAAACAAGAACTTTAGAACATGCTGTACTCACTGTACAGTGTAAGCTGATGTGTTTTTTTTTTTTTTTAAAGATGAATGGTGTTAGTGTAAATCAATAGACGGCAAAACGATGAGATTTCATGGTGCTGTTTGCGAAATACCATAAAATTATCTTCTCATGTATATTTACCTCATGATTCATAAATTATTCGCTTTATTGTAAATGCTGTAGTTTGTATTTCGGCTAGTACAATGAAGTCCTAGTACAATCTCTCTTGACTACGCTAAGGTAGCATAGCAGCAGTTATCCGCACTGCAGTTAGAAACTCAACAATACAACACATGAACTGAATAAAGGCAAATGTAGTTGCCAGCATAACAGAAAGGCACTGCAGCACAGATCTCTACCTGCTCCCTCCATTCCCAAGCATGTCACACTCACAAGCGTTAACTGACTTATGCGCACCTGAGATGCAGACCTGTGCAAACAACCGCTGCAGATACTCTTGTTATTTTCTGTTAGACGATTAACCGAATGCTATCCACAATTCATACGTTTCAAAGTCACAAACCAAACCCTTTAACAGTCCCCGTTTCAAGGGCACTTGCTCTTTTAACAGGTATGTGAACCTACTCTGCTCTAATTGCATGACTTTGGTCACCGAGGCCAGAGGTCTCAACTTTACTGCTTTAAATAAGTAGAAGCTCTCGCTCTCAGGCTAGTGTTTTTAAGGCCAGGCCCTGCAGTTATGCCTTTCTACCCACAGGCCTCGCACCTCACCCAGTACTTCTGTGTGCCTTACTGAAAAAATTATAGTTAAAAAAAAAAAAAATTAAATCCGTGACCGCAGTGCAGCAGCAGGAAAATCTATCAGCATAAGCACGGCAGAAGTCGAGCTGGGCAGCGCTCCCGGGGAGACGCACCGATGCACCCCGGCGCACGATGCGAGAGTTACCGGCACCAGCACCCCGCACCAGGCGGACTCCACCTGCGCGGCCCTGCGGCGTGAGGAGTCCTCGCCGCGGGGCTGAGGGGCCGCAGCCACTGCCACCATCGCGTCCCCAGGAACCAGCCCTGCGGTGATCCTGCTCTCCTCCGGCAAAGGAAGGCGGGGGAGGCCGCCGCTCCCGGCCCCCACCAGGGGCGGGCGGGTAGCCGCCCCTCCTGGCGCCGGGCCCGGGCGGCGAGGCGCACTCCTACACGCCGCAGCCTCCTTAAGATCGCTCGGGTCGGTGCGAAAGGGCGGCAACCCGCGGGCGGGGCAGCAGCCCACCTAGTAGCCAAGCGGAACAGCTGGCCGGCGGCTGCCGCTCACCGCCCTCCGTCCATTCCGCGGCAGCGGCCCGACCGACCGATCGATCGACCCAGCGGGCACAGCACCCCCGCCATTACCACTGCCGCCACCCCGCCCGTCACGTGGCGCGTTCCGCCGCGGAACCCCTGCGCGGGATCCCGGCCGAGCGGCGGCACCGTCCGCCCCCGGCTCGCTCCCCCGCTCTCCGCCGCCCGCTCACCCCCGCTCGCCGCCGCCGCGGACATGTCCTCTCGCGAGCTCTGCGGCCGGGACCGCCCTCGGGCGCGCGCCCCGGCGGTTGGCCCGCGGGCGGGGGCGGGGAGGCCGCGCGCTAGTGCTCCGCCGCTGCCTCACACACGTGGGAGGCGCGGAGGCGGGAAGGGGGCGGCTGCATCCGGGCACTCGCGCCCCTCGGTGGAACGGCTGTGGCGATGGGTGCGTGGGTGCCGGCCGCCTCTGTCTGGGCTGCCTGTCCCGGCTGCCCTCTGGGAATGTTCCTGGGGGCTACTTGCCGAGGCCTGACGCAAAACGGTCCCCAGGTCACTCGCCCTGCCCCCTGAGGCGGCGTCCTGCTAGGGCCGTGGCCGCCGGCCGTTCTCAGGTGTGTTCTGTCTGTGCACCTACCTGGCTGGTGACGGGAGGGTCTCGCCAGCTTGGCCCCGTGCCCTGAATCGGGGGGGTGGCAGGGCCCAGTCGAGGGGCCCAGGCTCGAGCGGGATTGCTGCGGCGCTGAGGCGAGCCTGCGGTGAGTAGCCTGCACCTCCCCGGGGCGGATCCCGCTCAGCGTTCCTCCAGGTGCTGCAGTGGCACGAATTTGAAATTCGAAGGAAAACTGGGGGTATGACTTCAAACTTCGATGGTGCAAACACACATAAGCAAGATGAGGCTCGTAGCTCATGTGTTTTCCCTTCAGGCTTAGGTATAAATACCTGAGGTGACAACTTGATCAAACATCAAGCCAGTCAGGAGGAAAACCCCGTCATTTCTTAGAAAAGGCTTTAGAAACACAATGTACGGTTGAAAACGTGCAATAGGAAAAAGAAGGCTTCTGCAAGCACAATGTGAGCAGGCACGCACACAGTAATTAGTTTGTTGCATATATTGCGCAACATTGTGCTCACAGCAGGGAGTCTCTAACACCTGGACTTATACTAATAGAGCGAGTCCTAGTCCACGAGTATACTGCATCAGGCCTATGGTTTTCGGTTTTTTTTGGTGTGGTTTGGGTTTTTTTAGCTCACAGAGTTAAAACTGAGCTACCCTTGATGCAGTAGTCTAGTACAGCTCTATCATTTGCAATCTGCTAGTGTCCAGGAGCTTGCTAGGAGACTACGCTGTGCTTATGCTACATAGTAACAAAGCAAAGCATGGCTGCCTGCATTTGTTCAGCAGTGATAGGACACATGCATAAACCCCCATGCATTAACACTCCCACCCCATCCCCCCCCACAACCCTCACTTTTAAATTTCTTATGTTTTTAAAAATGCTAAACAACATTCTTATATGTTTTATTATAGACTATTGCTTATATGGATTGGGAGGGTTATTTGTTTTGCTTTTTAAAGCAGATGTCTTTTACATTTCTTTAGAATACAGTTAAATTTTTATCAAATTTCAGGTACAAATTAAAACCAGCAGTGACCTGGAAACTTAGCAATGAACTGTGTAAAGATCTCATTAGAAGCTGTTACTTGATCCAGTTCTACTTCCGTCCCCCTTCAAATAAAATAGTTCAGATGGGAGTCTGCTGTAAAAACCAGGAATGTAAACAACTACGAGTGACTACTCAGTTTAATGCATAGTATCTAATTAATCAAATTAAGATAAAACAGTTCAGGTGAAATTGAATAAAACTAATTTATATCTGAAATTTCATATTTTTAAGAAAATGGAAAAAAGTTGTGTAGTGGAAGAGAGATTAAGATTTTGGTGCTATTTTGTCATTGCATTATTTGGAGAAGGTCCTAAAACTTTGGAAGCTGAAGCAGAGATGATAAATATAAGAATTCAGTTGATATCTGCTGTGGCCAAACATCATTTTCTCAGACTGTGAGAAACGATACTCTAAATTCAGGACAAATTATTTCATAAGACAAAACAGGTTTCTGTAAAAAAAAAAAAAAAAAGCTAGAAAAAGTGACAGATGACTGCAACAGGAAAGTAAGAGACTGATACAGTTCAAAAGAACTGTGCACTGAACAGCTGTTGGAATACCTTTAGTTCAAGGCCTTTTTGCACAACAAATGCTTTTCACAGGGTCAGGAATTTGTGGGATAATGCAACATGTTTTGAGACTGATTCTTACTCTGTTCTATTTGTGTTTTAACACAAACCAGGGCTGCAACAAATTGTAGCTTTTTTTTTTTTTTTTTTTTAACGTTTGGTCTCTAAGGACAAATCGAGGAGGCTTCATTAAGCCATGCAACGAGCATGCCTAGAACATACATATTACCCTTCAAAATTACTAGATATTTGGTGCTGCCCTGCCTATAAAATTTTCTATTATTTAATGTTTTGGGAGTGAAAAGTTGATACAGATAGTTCTAGGAAAATGATTCAAGGAGAACAACACAAATATTTATTTGTTTTCCTGGAAACAGGAGACATCCCTCTGCTACAGAAAGATTATGCTGACAAAGTTCAGTTTACTTCTTCACCTTTTTTGGGTTTTCTTTATTAGCCAACACATTTGAAAACCAGACATGCAGAAAGATCAGCAGTGATTTCAGGTGACAGGAACATATAAATCATATTTCTGTCTTGTATATAAGAATCAAAGTTACGTGATTGTTGCAGAAATGCAGATCATAGCTTTATAGAGCGTACAGAATATGGGGGAACAAGCAGGGACAAGAATATTGTGCAAGAGGTGTAAAACCTCTTTCATGTCCCAGTGTAGTGTAGATTATTCTTACTATGTCAGCTGTTGCATGTATTAAGGCATTGCCAATTGAGTGACTACAAAGGTATAGACGTGGCTCATATTATGGAATACTTTGAGTATTCCATGACAAGGAATACTACAGAACTCTAAAAACCTGGGAAGAAATGAGGCAAAGCTGTGTTAAGAGGCTGGCATTAAACACAGCTGATACTCATTTCTTGAAGGTATTTGTGCTTTTTAAAAAGAACGTGGTGACACTGTCCAGTGAACAGGAAGACACATTAAAACCAGCAAATAACTATTTGAAAACAGTTTCTCCCATAAAATCACTCTCTGGAAACTGTCCAGCTCCACACAATAGGTCTTGTCTTTCGAGCACCACCTTTCCTGTCTTGGGCATGAACACACAACACTTCCTTCTTATTACAGAACAGTTCAACTATGGCACTTGGCTTTTGCCTCCAAGAATAGCACTGAGCTCTTTCTTGCAATAGAATCACAGAATCACAGAATTAATCAGGTTGAAAAAGACCTTTGGGATTATCCAGTTACCTACATCTTCTAATTAACTACACCATGCCACCAAGTGCCTCATCCAGTCTCCTTTTAAACACCTCCATGGATGGTGACTCCACCACCTCCCTGGGCAGCCATTCCAACGCCAATCACTCTGTGAAGAACTTCTTCCTAATGTCCAGCCTAAACCTGCCCTGCTGCAGTTTAAGACTGTGTCCTCTTGTTCTGTCACTGGGTGCCTGGCAGAACAGACCAACCCCCACCTGGCTACAACCTCCTTTCAGGTAGTTGTAGAGAGCAGTAACATCTCCCCTGAGCCTCCTCTTCTCCAGGCTGAACAACCCCAGCTCCCTCAGTCTCTCCTCATAGGGCTGTGCTCCAGCCCTCTCATCAGCCTTGTTGCCCTTCTCTGGACATGTTCCATCACCTCAACATCTTTCTTAAATCGAGGGGCCTAGAACTGGACACAGTACTCAAGGTGTGGCCTAACCAGTGCTGAGTTCAGGGGCAGAATGACTGCTGGCCACACTATTCCTGATACAGGCCAGGATGCCATTGGCCTTCTTGGCCTCATGGGCACACTGCTGGCTCATGTTCAGTCAGCTGTCAACCAGTCCCCTCAGGTCCCTCTCTGCCTGGCTGCTCTCCAGCCACTCTGTCCCCAGCCTGTAGTGCTGCTTGGGGTTGTTGTGGCCAAAGTGCAGAACCTGGCACTTGGTCTTGTTAAATAAAACTCATGGGATTGGACTGTGAACATCTATCCAACCTGTCCAGGTTCCTCTGCGGAGCCCTCCTACCCTCTAACAGATTGACACATGCTCCCAACTTGGAGTCATCTGCAAACTTACTGATGGTGGACTCAATCCCCTCATCCAGATCATCAGTGAAGATATTAAACAGGAGTGAGCCCAGCATAGGAAACAGAGGTACAATGATTTTGACTGCTAGAGTTGTGTTGCTGTTTGAAAAGATGAGCCTAACTCTCCTGTACCTTTCAAAAAAGTATCTTCTTGTTAGAAGCCGCTGAACATGGAAAGCAGGTAAATGACACAATATCAGTATTTTAATATCTATATGTTTGTTGCAATCTAAAACCAATATATATTTAATCATGCAGTTGCAAGCTGTATAATTTAGGCAAGGATTGTTTATTTACTGAAACAATGCAAGAAAATTTCCAGAAATTATTCAGAAACTGCAGCTGCTTTTCAGTTCTAGTACAGGCTTTATATAAAGACTTGGATTGCTATAGAGATGTAACTGCTGTTTTCAGCTTTGTCAATAAAGACAATTCATAATTTAAAACGTACAATAAGAAGCATTCTGTAATTAAATTTAAATTAGCACAAGAATGATCAAATTCAGCTATACGGTTTTGCGTGGTTTTACACATCTGATTCACATCAAAGACAAGCAGTAGTGAAATCATCAGTGTACTTGTCTGAGATGTCTCTCTAAAAATCTTACACGTGACAACTTAATGTTGTTTGAATTTTTTTCTAAAAGCTTTCCATCAATTCTTTTCTCAAGCATGTTGGGAAAGAGAGAGTTTATTATTTGTCTTCCAGATCAATGTGTCTGTATGCAGGTGGGTAAGAAGATGCTGGTGTCCAGAATTGAGAATGTCTTGCTGTCACTCCTGTCTTTATATAGAGCTTCATATGAACCTGGAATTTCACTGCTGTTAATGTGATAACCAGCACATCTGACTGACTAATTATCAATAATAACTTGCTACTGTTATTTACAGGAAGACTTTCTTCCAGTGCCTATGTTCTGTAGGTTTTCTAAGTCAATTTTTCTTTTTTGATATATAAATGTTTGGTAACTATATACAAAAGCCTCACTAGCTTTCTGGGGAGGCAGTTCATATACACCACTATGTAAAGCCACATTCAGTGTAAACTGCAGCAAAAAAATTTTTAAAGAAATTTAGTGTAGATTTTCAAGTGGTGGGTTTTTTTGTTATCCTAATCTTCAGGTGCTATGAAATTAATTTGTAACATCCTTCTCAAGCAAGCACTTGAAGCCTGTATCTGGTAACACAAATAATTGAAGTGCTTAATTTAAAACATAGCCAAATTTATGCTGTTTCGCAGACAAGCTTTTATTCATAGGTTACCTTGCCAACCACAATTAGCACCCACTGAGATTAAGTGTATCATACAGTTCCACCTCCTTACAAACAAATGCCCTGTCAATGAATTCTATTAAACAGAAAAAAACTGTTGTTGTTGTTATTCATAGGCATCAGAATGTCTAGAAGCTCTTAAGATTTTTTTTAAATGCTGTTTCAGAATGTGTTGGATATATGCTTCCATTGAAGCATTGAAAATAACATTTATATTAATAAAAAATCAATTTCTGTGCATTAAATTAATAATTAAGCATTTCAGAGAATATATGTAAATCTGCTTTTACCCAGGAGCACCTGTGAACCACTCTGGGTTTTTTCCTGTTCAGGCTGCAATTAGTACATAGGGTATGAGGGTTTTTGTTTGGCACAAGTATTTATTGAATGATTAACCTTCAAGAAGTTTAATTATATGTTATTAGAATTCAAATGCTGAGGAAAGCATTTTATAATACATGTTCACTGCTCCAGGTGTTTTTGTCAGAAAGTAGCGTATCTGTGGAGCATCCATAGTCCAAAAAAGAAGAACTAAAATTGGAGCTCAAAGAAAGATTAAATACAGGATACAGCTGCAGAAAATGCTTCATTTTAGGAAATTTTGAGATGTCTACGTCTCCTGGGTTAGCACAGCCTGCTCTCACAAGCTCCCCTCTCTCCCCACACAGATGGTAGGGAAAGGAACACAATCTCTGGGTTGAGGTAAAGAACTGAGATACAGAGTTTTACTGGAGCTGATCCAATGCACAATGACCTGAGCCTATTTGCAGAAAAGCACAGCAAAATGCAGAAGCAGCAGCAGAAATCAGTGACCCTCACCCCGAGCCACAGCCAGCCCAGCAGAAAAGACCAACACCCCAAAACCTGAAAACTGGAAGCAGCACCTGGAACAGGAAGCCTCTGCTGTTAACAACCTGAACTTCAAGCCCCATGATACTTTGCTCCAGCCAGCACTTTCATTTTGAAGCTGGCATGACAGCAGCATGGTATTGAGTATCAACAGCAGATTCAACCCATGACATTCTCCACCATCTATTCAATGCTATCTATGTCATGCCCAGAGGCAATTAACTCAAAATTTTCAAGCCTCAGGGCAGATCTCCAGGTGGTATTCTTGGGAGAGACCTGTATTGCTCTGGACAAAACCTGATGGTTAATTAGTACTCATTCTGTTTAACCAAGTGCCCTGGATTTGGCTGGGATCAGGTTCTGGGCAGTGAGCAATTGCACTGTACATCACTTGCTTTATATACTCCATTATTAAGTATTATTGTTATTATTACTTCTCTCCTTGTGTTGTCCTTTTAAACTGTTCTTATCTCAAACTCTTCCTCCTGATTGTCCTCCCCATCCCACCGAGGCAGGGGAGGAATGAGCAAGCTGCCCCGTGGTGTTTAGTTGGTGGCTGTCACCATGACAGTGAGTTTACCAGTGTAGTGTGTTTGAAATGCAGACATGTGGGAGCTAATCATGAGTTATTACTAGCCTACAGCTTGTGAAAGATCCTGAACCCTTTGTAGTTGCTTCTCTTAGTCTTCAAGAATAAGGATTCCTGAAATTTCAGGTCATGCATGTAAGCCTTTGAGGGGTAGGTCTTTGCAGTGAGGATGTTTGGTATGAGTTTTGGAACGTTGGCAGCCAGCCCTTTACTTCTAATTAAATGAGAGAGATAATTTCTCACAGAGAGAGGTAGTTGATTTAATTTAAATTTTTGTCAGAATGCCCAGAGTATCAAATGGGTGTTGGATCATTGGAACAACATCCTTAGTACAGACTGAAAAAAATTAATATAATTAATTCACTACCACCACAGGAAAAAATCTGGGATTTTTTTTTTATGCAGATAATGAATATCCAAACCTATCGTATGTTATTCTTGCCTTTTCCAAGATGCAAATTCAGTTTGTCATGTAAATCTCAAGCCTGAGAGGCAAAAAGCACTTTGGTACATGGGAGATGGAGGCTTTGCTAATTTCTCATTGGTGACTGGAGAGTCCATGGGCTACTCGTTCCAGGTAGTAATTGAGACCTTTTCACAAGGGATGCAGGTATCTTGGTGCTCATCTTATTTTGTTCTAGAGCTTTTGGAAACAGAGTTATAATGAAAGCTTGGCAAAAGAACAGTTTGAAATGTAAAAATAGCGAAATGTGCGGAGGCTGCTGTTCATTTTATAAGTCAGAGCTTGTGACTAAAGAATGCTGCTTAGCAACAGATGGGGAAAATCTGAAGGTGATCACATCATTTTGCACTCCTTGCAGATTAATTATTCATGTTCATCCTACCTTTTAAGCATCATCCTTTTCATGTCCCTGTTCTGCATATTCCTTGGGACTGTGTGACCGGCTTAGTTGTGGAACCCAGGTTTATCATCACCCATGCTGATGCATCTGTGACTCAGCTGCAGAGCTCTAGCTCAGATCTCTGTCCCACTATGCTGTACATAGCATTTGCTGAGCTGTATGGAACAGGACACAAAGGTGTCCTAGGAAGGAGGGACACCACGGACTATGCAGCTTCCGTAGATAGTTGTTTCATTAAGCATGTTTCTGTCTCAACTGTCACCATTCACAACCAGCCCTTGCTGCAGCTCCTCTGGACCTTCTCATACCTCGTGCCCCAACAATTTGACTTAGAATCATAAGGTTGGAAGGGACCTCAAGGATCATCTAGTTCCAACCCCTTGCCATAGGCAGGGACTCCTCCCACTAGTACAGGTCACTCAAGGCCTCGTCCAGCCTGGCCTTGAACACCTCCAGGGAGGGAGCAGCCACAACCTCCCTGGGCAACCTGTTCCAGTGTCTCCTCACCCTCACTGTAAAGAACTTCCTCCTAACATCCCGGAGGAATGCCTTTTTTTTTTTTTTAATGCTTTGAAAGAGCATAGGGTTGCTTTTGTTTCTAACATTTTTTCTTAGGAAATTTATCAGATCCCATATTGAAAACTTTATTTTATAAATATTGCTAATGAAATATTCTCAGATTGTGGCATTTGGGAAGCTGTAAAGTTCCCATTTGATGCACTTGCCCTTACTACCATTATTCAGCATGCACAGGGTGGAAACATAAATATAATGCTATAAATTAGCAAGTAGTGTTTGATTTATTTATCTGCAGATACTTCCTGTGTGGACCAGGACTGATGCTGACCAGGTCATTAATCAGTTTGGCAGCCTCAAAATACAAACACTTCATACCCAAATGAAAAACAGATTTGTGTAAATAGTTAAGTAAGCAGAGATTTGCATATACACCACCATATGAAATCTTCCTTGGCAGGTGGTAAGAAGTCTTTGAGGGGATGTTTGTACTCTTCATTTCAACTTTTAAAGTGTAGTTTTGACACCATGCAACATAAGAGTTTTTTAGAAAAAATATGTTTTTATTTGTTTCCTCTTAGCCTTAAAGATAGGCATCTTCAAGTAAGGATACTGATTTTCTTTACATACAGAGACAAAAAAACACTTCAGGATAATTTTTTCAAGGTATTGATTAGGGATAAAACAGCAGAGTATAATAATGTTTTGCTTGGTAAAGACTGCTATCATATAGCATTACTTAATAAAAGCATGTTAAAAGATGTGAGTTTTCAAATTCAGTAAGTTACAACCTTCCTCGTCGTATACCTCAGTGGCAGATAAAGCCACTTAAAAAAACAGAAACAATATGTAAATAGACAGTAGTAAAAATGAATATTTAAATTGTCTGAAATAATGCAGTATAAAAGATATCATCTTGCTATCTGACTTTTAGAAACACTACACTTTGTTACATGCCATAATTGTTTGAAACAGTGAACACAGTGGTGGTCTTCAGGTTTTCCTGTTAGTAAAATTGGGGTAGTCTTGATGAGCAGGCAGTCTGCTAGATGAGTACATTCCAGAGGGATATTACTTGTTACATATAATGGTTACAGTGAGCTATGTGTACTACGTTTGCAAACTAGATATTTGAATGCTATATTACTACAAATTAAATTTGTGTATCTATGGGAAATCCTCCAGTGGCAGCCCCAGTTTTGTGCTCTTATGTTAACAGATAACTTATAAGGTGGAGCAGAAGTTAATAAGCAGTCAGATGTTTAACCTTTACAAGCAATGAAAGGCCTGAGAAATACTAGTTCTTAATTAGCATGCTCGTGAAAGGAAATAGAGCTAGAATATAAGCTGCTGCTAATCATCTTGTTCACTGCCATTTACATATATATATATATATATAAATATTAAAAAAAAATATGTATTTTATATATATGTGTATAACAGAATAGTGTATGGATTAACTGCATTTGAAGAAAAACTTCTGACTGCTAAAAAGGTACATTATAAGAACTTAATTAATTAATAGATAGTGCTGTAAGCTTAGATTTTCACATGTTCTCAAAGAAATAAAGCAAAAGCATTATTCTGTGAAGAATCATAGAGTCATAGAATGGTAAGGTTGGAAGGGACCTCAAGGATCATCTAGTTCCAACCCCCTGCCATAGGCAGGGACACTTCTCACTAGTACAGGCCACTCAAGGCCTTGTCCAACAAAGACACAGGACACAGGTCTCTGCTGGAAAGACTATTTTTCTCCTTCTCTTTCCTGGATTACATAACCATGTCTTTCTCACAATTTCCCCTCTTCCTTGGTTAAAGGTGATTAGAGAGTCCTCATTCCTATGCAATCTATTTTATACAGAATTTATAAGGCGTCTAGATCCTTCAGTTGGCATACACACGCACTTGAAAAAGCCCATCATATAGCTGCTAATTTGAGCTTCCAAACTGAAGGTCTGGATGTTCAGTTAAGATGCAATTAGTTGAAAATGAGGCATTATGTACCAAAATCCCCATGTCAGCTTTCAAAGTTAAGCTCATGATGAAATAAGACATTTCAAAATTGAAGTTATGGCTTCATTCTCTCTTCCTTGCTCAGCCTAACTTCTCCATAATCTTTTCTACTTATTCGTTATTTCTTAGCACACAACAGCAAATTAAGTCCACATGAGCCTTTTAGATAAATAAAACCAGTTCATAACTGATTCAGCCCAGATCTTATTTTGGAATCTGCCAGTTTAAGCAGTGTAACCCTAACAATAAGGGTCAAGCTAATTACAGTTGCTTAGAAATCTCGATTTTCTTGGTCTCAGCTGGGTCCTGCTTGCCAGTCTGAACTTCTCTGTGATATTTCAAACTCACTCTTTGAACAAAGACTTGAACTGAATAAGTATAGATGCAAACAAGTAACTTTTTGATTCTTGACTCTATGCTACTACGTAATCCCCAGCTTTCCTCTCTGCAGACATTGGCTTAGTGAAAATAAGATTTACCTTTTACTGTTAATAAATAAAAAAGGAAATTCATCTCCAGACTGCTTAGAATCCTTGATTCAGTTTTAGGATTTGAACTGCTAATAATTTTTACCTTCAACAAACAGATCAAGACTTCACTTAATGTGCAGAATGCTTAGTTCTTGAAATATTCTAGTGTTCCTAAAACTGCATCTAGGTAATAGCTCTTCACCTTTAGACAATGATACCATTTCAGAGAAACCCAAAACCCAACAAAGGAGAGGAGATAGCTCTGACTTGCAGACAAGATCTTAGCTGACTGTTCTGGCAATGATCTTCAGAATTACCTCATTATTTATTCTTGGTGCAGTCCACCAATTAAACAAACAGTTTTATATATAGAAACAGGGATGGGCTTAGCTTACTTTTTCAGGGTCATTTTCAGAGACATGGACACTGAAGATGTGCAGGCTCATATTACCCAACAGAGCAGATACTCTGTGCCTGTACATGTGTGTGCAAATGTGTATGTGTAATGTTACATGCTATCAGCAAAGCTGATTAATGAGTGAAGGAAACTCCGAGATTCCTGGTGGATGTCAGATGAAATCCCTCAGTTTGGGTAATAATGCCTGTGTGATTCAAGCCACTAGAAATACGTGAGGCATCCTTAAGAGTGGGGCTGACAAAGAAACAAGGAAACCCCACTCCGTTTTAGTATCACTAACATTTTGTGGAAACAAATTAGATGACTTAGTATGTGATCATTCAAACCTTCTGTCACGCAAATATTGAAGTGAAAAAGAAAATCTTAATTATGACTTCTGTCACCTAGTGATGTGCAGTATATTGCTAATATTTAATAAAACCCTGATTTACTGTAGTAGTTAACACAAACTGTAATATAGCAGATTTATTGATGCAATTCAGGGCTTGGTTGGGACATTTTCTCTATCTTAAAGGCTATCAGTAGCTCATGCACCAATATTTACATGGGATGAACCTCAAAAGTTTCTATGTGTGTTTTTTTATATTTAGTATGGGCAGCACTCTTAAAGGATCTCGAGATTTTCACTGCAGTGGTATAGCTAAAGGTGATCTGAACATTTACTTACTAGCCATGTCTGTGTTAGGAATGTCTCTCTTCTCCAGCTAGTGGTCATAACAATGCTTTCAGACTGCAGCCGTTAGAACTCTTGCATGATACTCTGTAAGCTAGAGAAAATGTGGATGAATACACTCTAGAATGCATCTGTAACAAATGAAACAAATTGGTTGCATAGATTTTAACAGTTGGAACCAAGTAACAGTTTAACACAAATATACATTGAATTTTAAAGACCAGAGCTCTTTCCAACAGTTAACATTCACAGATTTTAAAGATAAAGCAGGAACAAAGTGTATCTTGACAATGGAAGAGCTAGATGGAGGGACTTCATTAAAAAAAAAAGGATGAAAGTAGGAGACCTGGTGTTAGTATTCTTGCTGTTGCAGATTTCCTAAGTCCTGATATAAATGATTATGCATAGAATACGAGTTTTTGCAGAAACTTGCCAGTTGTATTACTGCAATGTGTTGAAAGGGCCATGAGGTATAAATGCCACAAGAAAATTTGCAACTTCTGCTATCCATGTGTAAGAGCCCAAGAATTCCACTTTGAAAGTTTTCCAGGGCTGAGCATAATTTGTAAAATCAACTGATTCTAATTTTATTGTAACTATATTTGGCCTGGGTTTAATCTGTTAAAAAGAAATTCAAGACAAAACTGGAAATTACATGTTGCAAGAACTGCCAACTTGCAGCTCTGTACTTTTTCTGTGTGTCAGTATGCCTAAAATTCTAAGACCAAAATGAAAATGAAGCACACTACATTTTTGCTATGAGCCTCTGGATATTAAGTACTGGACAAGGGTCCAGTGCAGCCAGCTTTGCTACAGTGTTCTCAAAAACCATAGATGCTCACAAGTTGTACCAATATTTAAGCAGCATTGTTGAAAGGAAACAAATGGGCAAGAATACAGACAGATACTGGTAGGATAAGATAAGTGAAAAAATAAATAAATGAGACAATATCCAGAAAGATAAAAGTTGAATGAAGAATCTGAGACTAATGCAAACAGTATCAAGGAAAAAATTACCAAGAACTGCAAGACGTTCCTTCAAGTCAGTGTTAAATGGTGCTGTGGCTACAATACACAGGCCTGCATTGCAGCTGAACATTCCTCATATCCCTGGGCCCTATGACATTCCATTCACCCAAGAGGATGTTCAGAAGAGGGATGATAATGTACATATCCCACTGCATACACTAATGCGAGCTGAGTAGCTGTACATAACTCAAATTAGAACTGTGCTGCATAGTTTTAGGGGAGCTGAAATGCAGCAATGCCAAGTTGTTGCATTACATGTCAATTTCACTGGACAAACTGGACTTTAAATGACTTGGGAGATAACTTTGTGTTTGGAATTTGAACATTCTTGTAGGCAATGTGTCATAGGCACTGGAGGTAGAGAAAACAGAGCTATTTCACTGAATCTACAGATGTAAATTTGTTTCTCTTCTTGCATATCCAATTACATAATAGTTCAGGGTATACTTGTGAGCTTTCTGAGTTAGGGTTGGTGGAATTCATATTCATTTGAACCAGTTATCAGAGGAGAGTGGGGAATCTAAAACTGTAACTTTTGTAAATTTGTAGTACTTACATGATAGATTTAGTAGCGATTTTGAAAATTCTGCCCTCACAAATTAGAAGTGTACTCTCTGGCATTCTAGAAATCCCTTCTGGAAGTCTCCTACCTAAAATCCTTTTAACCAGTACCCCAGCTTAATAATTTCTTGAAACAGTGTTTAGTCATCTTTGGTAGTAGGCCATGATACACCCTACTATCTCAAACTTAGGTGTGGTTTTATTTGGAGTCTCAACAAGCAAATTATTTTTTGTGATCAGCTGAACAAACTTAGGAAAGGTAGCAATTAAAACAGGCAAATCAGTTTCAGATCTATTTTTGCTACCTGACCAGAGTCTTTACAAAAACAAAAACAACAAATAAAAATGAGAATGGTCTAAGAGCTATTCTGAAAGTGGAGAAAGAAGATAGGAAGTTCAAGAACAAGAGTGCACTGCAGAATAAATCTGTTTCGGAAACAACGTCAGTTGTTTCATAACTGTGGTCTATTGCTCTTTAAAAGTAATGATAAAGGAAAAAAGAAGTAATGCTGAGTGACAGAGTACCCTAGAAATTAAGTCTATGCTATTATTTGCAGAGGGAGTATCTTCCAAAGAGAAACATGGGAAAATGCAAGTTAAGGAAACAGTGTCTATTTACCCCCAATTTAATATTCATAGAAAGACTGCTTTATAGCTGTTCTGGATTAAGATAATTTTGCCATACTCTTAAAAAAAAAAAAAAATCACACTAAAGTTAGTATGTATGCAGGCCCATTTTGATATATTGCAACAACATCTTCTGTTTAGACAACACATCACCACAGCAACGTAGGAGCCCTGGTTACCCTTAGTAAGTTCAATAAGACTAAAGAATTCACCTATTAGCTAAGTAATGGTTAGTCAAGCTGCTGAACATTTCTTCCCTTTTTCCAAGGCTGTGTGGCTACTTTTTGCTTTTAATTTGTTATGGAGAACCTTGTATAATACAGAGCAAAACTCAAGTGAAAAAACAGCCAGCCTATTTGTATTGAAAAGTCTGAACTCCTCACAAAAATGGCACTGAACCTATAAAACATTTGAGTATTTCCTTGTGCAGCCTTATCAACACATTTAGTCAGTCACGTACTTTCTTGCAGTAGAGAGGGGAACCAGATCTAGAACTGCCTGAGCTTGTGAACTGCAAGTAAGTGAAACTGAAAAAAAGATGTTGTGGTCTTTGGGAAGGAAAGAAAGGAGAAAAGCGAGGTAAAGATTGTCAACTTCCAGAAAGCAAATTCCAGTGAACTCTCAGAACTTTCTTTAAGGTCACATGGGAGGAAAGCTTGATGAGAAAGAAGCTACAGATACTACCACAGAACAGACAGAGTAAATAAGGACAAGTCACAGCAGCTTTACTTGCTTCTAGGACTGAACACAAAATGTAAACTTGACTATCTTGTTAATATTGTGATGGAAGCGAAGTATAATGTGAATGCATAGTAACAAAGTCAGAAATTCAAGGCAGAGAATGAGATTAAGTAGCATGAAATATCAAAAGAAAGCAGTTTAAAATATGATAAGCTTCCAAATTGAAGACAGTATGTTATTTTATATATATATTTTTAATAAAAACTCACAAAACATCAAGAAATGACAAGAAGGTAGACAAAATTTCATTGCTGTTGATGAAAGCAAGCTAAAACCACCATAAGGCCAGGGAATGTATCCAGAGGATTTTCATCATTCACTCAGACATGCTGTTGCATCTGCATACAGGCAGACTCTTTGGCTTGGGTATTTGAGAGTTAAGTGATTTCAGGACAAATCTCTTCCACCTTTTTTCAGGGTTTGCACCTATTGTCCCAGAAGGTCACACCACTAACAACCTAATCTAATACAGAAAACACCGAATAAAGCAACACAGATAAGCAACAAGAACTTACAACACTGTTACTTGTGGTTGTTTGAAGAAAAAGTCGAATCCAGCACTGAAAAAAACAAACCCTAACAAACCAATAAAAAACCTTACAAAATTCCACATATATAAACAAAAAGCAATTTAACCTTGATATTTAGCAGGTGTTATTTAATTGCATTGTGTGACTTCGATCTACACAAAGCTAACTTCGAAACCTTTTCATATAACTCTTCATTTTCCACCTTATACAAATATAAGCAAAAAAATACACACTGGCAGAGCTGAGATGCCAAGAAACCAACCCACAGTTCCTGTAACATCTTAGCAATGCAAATGCAATAACAATACATTGTTCTGAAGGTTGTTGAGCTCTCCTGTTCTCAGGCTCCATAGTCCATGTATTCAGAACATTCTCCTAGCACCACTTTACAGGCATTCTCAACCCTCAATGTTTGTGACATAATTGCTTTGAATGAGCAAACCTCTCATGGAAAGACTTGTTATATTAATAAGTTAGAATGTAGGACTATGGAAAGTCAAATATCTGGATTATAAACATTCTGATATCAATAAAGCCAAATAAGAAAAACCCAACCCAATTTTAAGCTAGTTATGGATATATTTATTACTGAAATCTGGATCTGCAGAAAAAGTGTTCTTTTAGGAAACCTGGCACAGCTCAGTCCTAGACTATATGTTAACAAATTCATAATCCACACTTGAAAAACACAGCAAACGTTAAACCTGAAAGTGCAGAGTGATTTTTACTGAACCTGAATACATAAAATCAGTATTTTCTCCTTTAATAATGGAGATGGTATTGACCTGCTGTGAGCATTAGAATCATATAAATATATATGTGCAAGTCATTAAAGATTTTCTAAATAGCTAATGTGAATCTATAGTCATGTAATGACACAGGACCAACCCTTTTGGCAGTTTGTTGCATACTTGTCATATCAAAGTTTAGTGCAGAATGTGTTTTTAACACTATATACATTCACAAACTATCAAAAGAATTACTTTTCCCTCATTTATGCTACACAGATGTTGACTGAATTTATCAACAGATAGTCTATTTAAGATATGACAATGCAAGTGCAATAGGATGAAGACAGAAGACAATATTGGAAGAACCGTGAATGATTTTTAAAAACTTCACTTAGAAAACTGTTGCATTTTAAGAGAGGAATAAAGGACTAGTCCCAAAGGTACGCCTAGATTTTTCACTTTCAAGTGAATGACGTTAAAAAGCTATCAAAATTGACTGAAAAACCAGCATCTTACAGGTATAAGTAAGGCACACTGAGAAGCTGTATTGGGCCACCACAGAATCTCTATATTAGTAAGAGTCTAGACCAAAGGAATGCACTTTGTAAAATCTTGCAAGCCAGAGCTGGAATGTCAAAAAAGAAGGGTAACTGCTAGCAAAGTAAGAAAATAATGTACCATGAAATTGTAGTTTACTGTGGCTTATGATGATGTTCTAAAATTCACAATTGAGTCCAAGTCTGTTTCCCTAAACAAACTGCTGACAAAAGACCATGATGTGCTTTGAACAGCTTCATCACTGTCAATCGAAAACTGTCAGTTTCCTGAGAGCAAGACGTTAATAAAAATGGCAAAAGCAAGTGATGTATCATGCAGCAGGTCACACATACCAAGCAAAACACAGTACATTTTTAGCTTTACTTTCCGAAGAACATACCTTTATCAGTTAGTCTTAGCACTTAATTCTTACAGACTTGCTGAAGAACTTAAATTAGTCTGTTCAGTGATATAATTTGTTAAAGTGCTGTAGAAAGACTAAAAATAATTTGCATTTCCCTATTAAAAATATTTCTTATTCCTCTTGAAATTTGTCTTCAGTAATAATTAACTCGTGTTAAAACTAAGGGAACAGTATTAGCAAGAAACAGTTGGTTATCTTAGAGGGCATTTATTGAAGTATTTCATGTACTTTGGCAAAGTACTCTGCACAAAGAGCTTATCTGTGTCCTGTGTCGAACACTCTCATTAATCATCTTTTGCTTTTTCCTTTAGCTACTGCTTCTTTGTAGGTCAAGTGAATAAAGTCAAAGAGCTGTGTGGCATTGGCACCATTGCCCAAAATTTTGGTGAGCTCATCCTTTGACAGTGTCACTAGCTCTGAAATGCTTTTAACGTGGTTCATTAAGGCACGGCAGTTTTTTGCATTAATACCTGGCATTTTCAATAGAAAGTCCTGAGGACCAGGGTTATACTTGTCTGACTCTGGAAGAATTTCAGAATCTGCTGTTATGGACATTGCTGTCTCTGCATCAGGTTGGGGGTGGTTTTGCTTTAACTCTTCAAACAGTTCAGCAGTAGCATGGGGAGAGGGACACCATAGGATACGTAACTTCGGGAAATGGAGTGTAAGAAGGGTTAGTTTAGAAGTAATGTCATTACTGGAAATTTCCTGTTGTAGAGAGCCTCGTGGAATCAAGGAGAAAGGTTTGTTAGGATCAAATTCAATCAGGAGAATTGGTCGCTTATAGTAACGAGACATAGAAACGCACTGTGCATACAGTCTTCCATTATTTAAGGAACCAATCAGATCACTGATACTTTTCCGCTCGACACAGACATCAGGAGTTAAAATATAATCTCCAACTTCCAAAGTGACAGGCTCAATGTCAATACCACGACGATGGATCAGTGATGGGAGCTCACTGCGGAATTCACGCATATCCACTATTACAGTTTGCTGAATGCTCTTCTGCTCCTGGCCACCTGAAGTACAAAACACACACAGTTAACCTAATGCTTATGACCTGCTGTGGAGTTTTCCTATGTGCTGTCAATGCTTCTGTAATGGATGGGGTTCACATTTCAAAATATATCTCAAATTCATCCATATGATAAATCCAGACTTAATTTCATTTTTCACCACTAAAATCAGTTGCAAAATTCTATACTGTAGATGGAGTGTGCCCTGCAGTTTGATAAAACTGTCACGCTACCTGCTGTAAGCTTTGTATATGTGACAATCAAATATGTTAAACTCTAATTGAAAATTGTTTAAATGCATTAGATGAATCTTCAAAAAGCTGCCTGCAAGACAAAATAATGAAGCTGATCCTTTTTAATTCCTGCTGTTTCCCACAAAAAATGGCATTTTACTGTAGGGGTTATACTTCAGCCTCTATAGATTAGCAGTGGGATGCATGAAGAGACTGCAGCATCAACTAGACTAGAGAGCACATGGTAAAGAAGACTAGGATTACAAAAATGAGAGCAAAGGAAAATAGAGACAGAGCTGTAAAGACGAAATCATATAGGTCAAGGGAAAGGAATAAAAACAAATCCTTTATTGCAAAGCGAACAGACAAACCTCACAATCTGCAGTTGTTAGCTAAACAACCTGTTTTGCCAAGATCAAAAGAAGCCCCCAGCATTTGCTAGCTCAAGAACAGCACTGCCTTTGGCTATCTCTAGACTTCAATTTTAATTTCACCTCCCTACAAGCAATACCAGACAGTCTTGTAATCAACAAACTACCTAGAAACAATCCAAATGGTTATCTGTCTTAATGGTAAAATACTTTATTGATAGATATTTTCTTTTCAAAGACAAACATATAAATCATTGTCATTGCACGGAAAGAAGTAGGTGGAGCAAGGTTGGTATGCTTCTTTACCACCAAGGCTACAAAGTCAATGTGCAGCATGTCTAGGTCGCTGCTGCTCTGGACAGGACTCAAAGGCACGAGTGGCAGGGCTTTCTCAAAGCTTAGAGCCGCAGGCCGCCCTTCAGAAACTACTCACCTGCTTTGCGTGTGTCAGTAGAAGCAGAGGCAGGTTTAGCATCTCTTATTAGGTCTAAGTTGGTTTCACCTCTTCCTTCTCCTTCTTCAGGAATAACCATGCTGGCCTTCTCACTACAGAACCGCAAAGAAAGAAAGGCTAAAATGCAATTCTATGAGAAAAATGGAACTTCATACCCCTTAGCCAGATGTAAGATGCTATCTAGTTTAACTTGAGCGGGAATGCAATTTACTAGGTTTTCCAGGCTGGTGGGCTAGATGCTATATTTTACTTTTCAACTCTTACCACTTTTTAGCATCTGATTTTTTAAAATTTGTAGAACTTCCCAGGAATAATGACTAGCAATAGCAGCATAACCTGTTGAGAAGTCAGTAAAAATATTGTCTTGCACAGTCTAAGGAAATAAGTTGCTTTGGGGGAAAAACCAAGTCATAAAAGCCTTAGAAATACCTTACAAGAAGTGTTACACATTTATAGGAATTAATTTCTTAGGCAATGAGGGAAAAAAGTAACTCGTGCTTTGAAATTTAATATTATCTCCCTCCCCTAAGTTTAATAAATAACATATCACATGCTTTGAAAAGGAAGAGTTTGACTTTTCATTTTCTCAGTGGGTAACTTCTCTTAACATCTAAAAAGCAACTGAGTGAAAATTTTATGTAAAGCTTTCACACAGTTATGAACCTCATTCTATTTAAAATGTAAGCATATAGATAAATTAGATGACACATTAATAATAAAGATAGTAAACTAATTTTGTTACCGGATTAGTTTTTCAAAGGCCTCCTTCTCTTTTCTTAGAGCCGTGAGGTATCTCTGTTCTTCTGTGGACCCCCCATATATGAGGAAATAAACCCTATAGATTTGGAGGAGAAGGAAGAAAGGGTAACAAACTAGGATCACAAAACTTTCTATCAAGTCAAAACCACTCACAGTCAATACTTAAGATTAGTAGCGGTGTCTGACCAGTTAGCATTTACCTCAAAAAAGGCAAGCTGAAAACCACTATCTTTTTCTGTAACACGACATCCCAAAATTTGCAACAAAAATTATTCTATCCAGGGCTTTTTCTTTTCCCAGTGGCAGATAAACTTGCTGGAATTTTGGGATTCAGCCGGAGTGGACCGAGATTTCAGTCAGCAAATCAAGACTAATTAAGTATAATGAAGTTACTCTCTTCATGTTTTTAACATCTTCCCAGCAGAACATATGTAACAAACTAAAAAAAACTATACAGTATTTGTGGGCTAGGAAAAACCACCATCTAAGATTTTTAAATTACATATTTGTGCAAGGAAATCGCAAGACCTACAAAGGACAAACTGTCATTTATATCACAGAGGTGAACACACCAACAAATTAAATAGTATTCTGCAAACATGGAACAGTTAAGAATTCATAATTACCTTTAAAAAATGATTACCTATAGCTTTTCAGCACAGTATTTTTTTCCCCAGTATAATTTAATTGAGGTATATTTGGACAGATAGGATTTTATTTCTATTACTTTTTTCATGCAGGGCATCTCCTAACCCTTAATTGTGTGGCTGCATCTGATTTGCCCGCTCTGAAGTGTGGGAATATGATGATGCTGGTAGATACAACACATGCTGATTAGGCAATTAAAAGAATAAATTGGACGAATAACTCAGTAATTATCCTCATGGAATAAACCTTATGAGTTCTGTCATTTATATCTGCACTAGATTCCTTACTTGGATATCAGGCACAGATACACATACTGCCAAACTGATTTCCTTTTTCAGTGCATATATACAAATCTTTGACTAGAAAATTACAACTGCTCTGTTAAATTTATGCAAATAATTTTCATGAGGTGATTGAAGTATAAAGCATAATGCAAAGGGTAATAATTTCATATGCCAAGAAGTTTGTTTGAACTGTAGCTAGTAAGACCTAAGAAACTGCCCTAAGTTATTTCCATAGATGCAGAGGCGTAACTAGGGTTTACTGTATTCAAGAAATGCTGTACTAGGCAGTCGTATAAATGGAAGATAATTTAGTATACTCTGAGTTTTTGCATTTTTTCTGTATTTCTAATTAATGTTACATCTATTCGTAAAAGTGAGTTTTTGCAAGTGCATCAAATGTATCAAGTACACAACATGTGAATCTGTCAGTTAACACCAGATTTGAGTCTACCTGCAAATACTTAGTCTAACTGCAAATACTGAGCCTACATGTAAATACTTCTCATTTTCTATATTGTGTTTTCTTTTACTTCTTTTTCTGTTAGTTTCTGAATTGCTGATCTTCAACATGACCTGACATCAGGAAATGTGAAAGTTAATTAAATCTAAAATGATGAAACACTGTGTAAAAATTGTACCTATAGAGATGGTTTAAAATGAGACTACAGCACGATCATCTAAGCAGAGGCCTTGTAGAATGATCTTCCCCCAACCCCTCCAGGTATGTTATTTCTGTTAAGGGACTAAATACCTGCTGGGAGGTAAAAACTATCTCTAGGCTACCTCGGACAGCATGCTTTTGTTTAAGAGGGCTGAACAGGAATTAAAAGGTAGCCAAAGCAAATCAGGAGATGTGTCTTCTGCCTGGACTAAAATTAAATTACCCTGACCAAATCAACTTGCCTCAAAGGTTTCCCAGGCCTGCTTGCCTTGTAGATTTCCAGCTGCCGAACAAAAGTTAGTTCTGCATCATATAACACAACATATCTTGGTTCTACTTCATGTAGGACCCGAGTAAGTGCGTAAGGATCACTGCACCCCTGCAACGGATGGATAATTGTGAGTGGGTTCTTGAAAATCCCGTAGTAACAGTCTGAGGGCAAGTTCACATGGAAATCTTCAGGAATGGGCTCTTCAGCACCGCTGTCTTGGCTACTGCTTAATTCTTTGTTATCTTCCACCTCTAAATCCTCCTTCTTTTCCTCCTCGGTTTTCCCTATCATTTCAGTTATAGTCCGTTCTTGCTGCTTTTTGTGTTTATTTTGTTTTGAAGAAGCTGTGAGTTTGGCTTTTTTGTTTTGAAGCCCTGTGTCTAGTCTGGCATTTCCTTTGGACTTGACAGCTTTTCTGTCCTTAACCCACACTTCTGCAGCTTTCTCATCCTTTCCAAAGGTTTTGTTATACAGTCTTGTTAAAAAAGCTTCTGCTCCAGCAATAATACACTCCCTGAGCTGTGCGCAAGCTCGGTCATCACTGGCACAAATAAGCACTTGCCCTGCAGTCAAGAAACAACACCACGTTTACAATCTGTTACGCTGTACTTCTTAACCAGCTACAAGACATCGCTTGAACAAATTGTTTTTAATAATACTAGAAGCATGCCTGCCAAATGCTTTTACATTTGCTTGTCATGGTTGCTCTGGACTTTCAGGGAGACTAAACTGCATGATGTTTTGCACCAAACAAGATTAGAGGAGGTTAATGGAAGTTCAGCATTCCTTATTCTTACACCATCTAAATTAGTGAGGTTTTCCTGTTGACCATCTGAAATGAGGCGGATTTAGCACATAATGAAACACACTAAGAAAACTACTGGGTTTTTTTTTGAAACATGAAATAAAAGAGAAATTAATGTAGAGCATTCTAATTTTCAGCATTTGTTAATGCGTTGTTAATTTGTTAGCTGTGTTAAAGAGTCTAAAAAAATACGTTGCACACAGTATTTGTGGGCCTTTAATAGCGATTCTCTGCAGCTGACTCAGATAAACTCCTACAACACTAGGTGAAAGAGCCAGTTCTTACCCAGTCAGAACACTGTGGGTGGGAGAAAAGAGTACTTTTTTACCATTACTATTTCCTAAAATAAAACTTGGCAAAATTTTAAGGGATGAAAAGTCCTAAAACAGGAAAGGCAGCAAAATGGATAGAAACACATATGCCTTCTACTCTCTGCCCCATTTAGGTGCATCTCCTGGAGAAGCAAAATTTTCAGGTGCACAAGAAGAACATGTGAGATGGAAACAGTGTAAGACAGAACTTCTGTCTTTTTCAAACCTGCACTTGAGCAATGATTGGATGGTACCTTGATTATAAATTTCCACATTACTAATTTTATTGGGATTGAGACCAAGGTATCAGTACTATATCGAAATCTAAGTAAAAATGTGTTTTCATTAGACATTCTTTCCTTAACAATATTGCATAGTAACCAGCAGCATTTCTCTTTCAGAGCAAGAGCAAAGTAGGAGTTTATGCAAAACTACTTTGTTTTTACCTAGGTACGTGTACATGTACCTAAGTGTACATAAACATAAATGTGTGCATACAAGAGTTTATGCAAAACTACTTTGTTTTTACATAGGTATATGTACATACATGTACATATGTACATAAACTTGACTTAAGTCCACAAACTATTAAACTTAAAATTAGGTCTTTAATAAAACTACAATCTCTGCTACGGTAAAGAGTTAGTTTCCATCTCTCAAAGGACAAGAAGTAAAAACTAACTACACTGTGGAAATTTACATAATTTAGAATTCTCTCACCTGGACCACCAAGGTCTTCACTGTTGTTATTCTCATTTTCAATCTCTTTCAGTACTTCTCTCAAAGCTTCCCATTTTGGGTTACTTTCTAGAACCAGTTCTCTTTTCAGTTCTGAAACAAAGTGAGATTGAACATAGCAACTTGTACAGCCAAAATATCCTTCAGAACTTTAAAGTAGTGGTTAAATGTCAATAGCATGATGGATATTGGCAAATACAATATTCAACAGCCTACATAGGCAGCTTGCTATGCTAATGGGCTGGAGAGCACTCTTACAGAAACATTTAAAAATGGGAATAAATGCTTTAACAAAGCAAAAAGTTGAAAATGTTAACTCATACTTCAATTCTCAAACTCCTGAATATACATGGTTTTACTAAAAGCAATGGTACTCTCCTACCAGCTCACATAAAATAAAAAAGATCTAGCTAATAATCAATATAATTCAAGAAAAATTCCATAAAAGCTCTCCCAATGAACAGCTGAGCAAGCTTAAAAGAAGCCCTTACTTCTTCATGACTCTGTTCCACATTGTTTATTATATGCTTGTTGAACTAGATTATGTCTCAACTTATCCCAGCTAACAGATTGTGCTGTGCAAGATCACATAGGAAACCACAGCAGAAGTAATAATATGCAGAGCATTTGAAATCGTGTGACACTCTCAGACTTAAAATTAGGAACGGTTGGTACCATTTTCCTTCTTTACATCGCTTTTTTCAAAGGCTTTGCCTTTCTGATTCGGTTTCTCCTCTGCAATGCGATAAACTCTAGCTCGAGCATTTACAAACATTGAAGTACTGGAGTCAAGAAACAGCCAACCTAAAGAGAACAAGAAAGCATTAGTAGTTTGACATTTGCCACGTGCATGTGTTTCAACCCTTTCCAGTACAAGCCCCAGTTCTCTGCTCTGGAATACCTGTGCTACCCACTTCCTATAATTGCTACTTAGCAAAAGGCAGAAATGCAATGCAAATCTCACACTGTTAAGTAACAGCAGTTAAGTGGGAAGATGAAAGCATTATCTGTCAATAAAAACCTACGTCCTTATGGCAGTTATATAAAACCTAATTAGGTACCTTCATATGTTTGGGAATGTTAATTAAAAATATAAACATTTTACTGTTTCATGCATTAACTTGTATGGTTACTCAGTGTTTACCTGAATTCTCACCAAAAGCTTTTTCACTTGCTTTCAGTGACTCCAGAAGATGAAGGAAGGTGACACAATCATACTGAGTTAGATACAGTAGCAAAGTACGTAGTATCTTCAGATCCTGGACCAAAGATTTTGTCTTAGCTCCAAGTTGATGCCAAAGAGGATCTAAATAGTGACGTATTGTCTAGAAATACAATTTGTAAAGTTCAGGATGTCAAATCTATAGTATACTAACTAAGATAAGAATGCATGCTTTTTTTTTTCCTATACAGGAAATGCCACTACTTTCCTAAAGTTACGAAGCCTTCCCAATTAAAGATGTGATGGGGAGGTATTTGTTTTGAGAAGTGAGTATTTTTTACTAAGTTAGCATAATTTAGATGCAATTTAGTGTGCTTTCAGCATACAGTTTCCTTTCTGAATAATAAGAAAATATGAGCAAAATTAAAAAGCAAACTCTTACATTACTGGTAATGGCCTGTGCCTTTAGTATCTAGCATCCTTTACTCAGGTAAGGTAAAAGCCATTATAATGTCATTTGATTTTTAAAATGAGTACTATGCAAATATGCAACCTACAGTACACAAAGGAAAAAAAAACGTCCAAGAATTTAAAGTACAGAAGGCCTCACACCAAGATGAAGTCACAGGTTCAGAAGTAAGCACGTTTTACTAGAATGGTTGAAGTTTTTGATTTTACTCTGCAGAAAGCTTATGTATGTCAAACACTGCCAATCTGCCAAAAACACCACCGCACAATTAATGGCATTTATAATGACATAAGATACATACAAAATACAGCAGATGCATATATGTGCCTATCGTGTCATATATACGGTGCTCCTCCTAATAGAGAAACTAAAAAATACAAGCAGGAATTGTACGAGGACAAAAAGGTTTGTGTGTGTCTCTGCGTGTAAAGAGCTATATACTCATCTCTAAATGATTTGGGCTGAAATTACAACCATCATCATCGTAATATACCAACCATGAATCAGGTTCTTACTGTAGAGACTTTGGAAATGAATGAGGAACAAACTGTAATATTGCCATTTTAGATGGACAGTTTCTTTCCTTGTACCAGTAATAACCATGTCACAGGAGAATGCTCAGTGGCTACTGGTTATTTATTTCACAAATAATAATCTAGTTTGCATGGCAGACAGTTTGAAAATCTACATCTCTTCAGTTAAGACACAGGAAAACAATCAAAATGGTTACCTTGTCAAACGGTTCACCAATAGCATTTTCTAAAGATAGATCTTCTGCTTCAAGAGTTGGATTATAACGTTTGAGTTCTCTCAGACATGCATTCAAAATGTCCAGGATTGATGTCTGGATAGCAAGCATGGCAGGGGTCATTAATACATGGATTTCCACCACTTCAGGTTTATGCTTCTCTAAAAATGAGTTCACTGCTATATGAAATCTAAGAGGAAAACAGCTGATTAAGATTTACATGGATGGTTTACTTGACCTACAATTATTCAAAGTTTTTATAAACTTCAATTGTTTTCAATGTAAACAAGAAAGTGAATTGCAAAATACATTAGTTTCTACTGATGTGAAGATTGCAATCTCATGGACAGTTCAGAAAACCTTCAATTCCATGATTATGACTTATAGTCATTCTAGTTGTAAGTCATTCTAGTGCTGCTGAATGACCCATGGAAAACTACTGCACTAGATTCTACATCGCTATTACATATAGCAAATACAAAGTAAACAAAAAAAAATCTCAAGGGAGAAACTGGAATGAGTTCATAAATCCTTTGGAATCACATGGATCCACTAGCAAATTTGTGATGTTTGTAGCTTCTGATCAACAAACAGCAGATCCTTGTTGGAACACCACCCTTACAGCCTGCACAGCTGTACAGGCTCAGAGAATGCTGTCTGCTGACCTCTGAAACTCAGTGAGTTCTTCCCCTACTGCTTGCTGCACCCCCAGGTATTTTCATGGTTCAGAACCCGAGAAACAAAATGAAGAGAGCTTTTATTCAACCTCTCCTATCCTAGTTATGTCCATTTCTACTTCTTTGTGATACTGAAAGAAAGACTGTTATAGCATTTACAATGCAGAGCAATGGTACATTTGGGTGGAGTGAAACATATTCTAGACTGGACTAAAGGAACAAATAGATCAAGAGTGCTGAATGGGTGATTAGCTCATGTGTCCAGTTCCACTTGTGGCTCTGCTCCTGAAAGACTTAATGCATGTCACAAACTTGGCAATTTGGTTTCTGTCAGCTGTCAAGAAATATCCTTCATACATAACTGAAAAAACCCATTCTGACATATAGAAAGAAATCCATGGAGTTTCATCATGGGTTTGTTGGAAACAAACGCCTCTATGAATGGCAGAGCTGTTACTTCATGGTTTAAATCATCTGCTTAATAAGCGAAGATTTTCTTAAACTATTAAGAATGTCACTTTCTGCTGTGATTTCTGTTGGCTAACAGTTCACCTATACAAAGTTCATCGCCCTATAGATTTAATTTGGGTCTATTTTTAGAAAATTTAGAATCTTTCAGACCACTTCTGTCAAAATTTGAAAGAAATTTGTTCCAAAATGCAAGACAGAACACAGCTTAGCAGCATGACTGCACACACCTCATTTTCTTAGAAACTCCATTGTAAGATCCTCATTATTTTAAAATTTAACTCTCCAATGAAGTGAAGAAGTGCCTTACCTTGGCCACAGATAAAGTTTCCTGACAAAAAGATTTCTCATCACTCTTTCCACGTGGCAAAAGCCGGTGTTAAATGCAACTGCATTATCTGTAAAAGCTTTAATGAAGCCTTGCTTGTTCTTCTGGCGATAAAGCCGTAAGATAAACGCTTCCTGACAGGACTCAATGATTCTGTGTGCTTTGTACACCAGAATGCCTGGCAAAATAGAAGGTTTTCAGGTCATAAAAAGTAAAGGAAGGTCCAATTCTGTAAAAATTTGCCACTCTCTACTACACCAACGTGCATCAGTTTTACTCTGATATTAACTGCATAATTTCTACTCAGGCAAAACCACCAGGAATAACTCTTTGCTGCAGTTATAATGGCTTACCTTCATTTAGCTTAATTTATGAGTTCATCAGATGTCAATCCACACTGACTTTTGTAAACATTTGTAACACCTGGAATCACTTTACTGTTTTTTTTTTTTTTTTTGCTATGTTTAACTCCTCAAGAAACAGAAGGTTTTGTACTATCTGACACACAATACACGTCTCCCACGGAACCACGTGTTACCCAAGCTTTAGATGAAACCGCGAGTCTATCCAAGCTGCTGTCACGATGACCTCTAGTGGCAATGCAAAACCTCCGACAACTCCGTGTTATTCAAGGACAGGATTATCATTTGCTATGATAGTAACTGCATTACTTTGTAATACTGCTACTTAGATCGTGTCCAAGGTAGGTTAAGACCAAGATTAGTAACACATGACTAATTTTTTAATTAAAAAAATAGGTAGAGTGTATAGTGGAAAAACATGACATCTAAAATCAGTTTTCATAGAATCAACCAGGTTGAAAGAGACCTCCAAGATCATCCAGTCCAACCTATCACCCAGCCCTAGCCAATCAACTAGACCATGGCACTAAGTGCCTCATCCAGTCTTTTCTTGAACACCTCCAGGGACAGAGACTCCACCACCTCCCTGGGCCAATTCCAATGCCAATTACTCTTTCTGTGTAGAACTTCCTCCTAATATCCAGCCTATACCTCCCCTGGCACAACTTGAGACTGTGTCCCCTTGTTCTGTCACTGGGTGCNGGTCCCTCTGCAGAGCCCTCCTACCCTTCAACAGATCCACACCTGCTCCTAACTTGGTGTCATCTGCAAACTTACTGATGATGGACTCAATCCCCTTGTCCAGATCATCAATAAAGATATTGAATAGGATCAGGCCCAGCACTGATCCCTGGTGGGGCACCACTAGTGACTGGTTGCCAACTGGATGTGGCACCATTCTCCACCACTCTCTGGGCCCAGCCCTCCAGCCAGTTCTTGACCCATATCAGAGTGAATCTGTCCAAGCCACAAGCTGCCAGCTTTGCCAGGAGCTTGTTGTGGCAGACGGTGTCAAAGGCTTTGCTGATGTCCATGTAGACTACACCCACAGCCTTCCCCACATTCACCAGGAGGGTAACCTGATCATAAAAGTAGATCAGGTTGGTCAGACAGGACCTGCCCCTCCTAAAGCCACGCTGGCTGGGCCTGATCCCTTGGCCATCCTGTAGGTGCTATGTGATTGCACTCAGGATGACCTGTTCCATAACCCTGCCTGGCACTGAAGTCATGCTGACAGGTCTGTAATTTGCCGGTTCCTCCTTTAGGCCCTTCTTGTGGATGGGCAACACACTGGCAGCTTCCAGTCATTAGGGACCTCTCCAGTGAGCCAGGATTGTTGGTAAATGATGTAGAGTGGCACGGCCAGCTCTCTCAGCATCCTAGAATGCTTACTGCTTAATGCTGGTCCCCTTACTGCTTCCTTCTGGATTACAGGGGGACTATACCAGTCCCTGACTCCATCTGCCAGTTCAGGAGGCCAGTTGTCTTGAAGACAACCTGTCCCACTATTGAAGATTGAGGCAAAGAAGGTGTTAAGTACCTCTGCCTTTCCCTTATCTTTTGTTACTATATTCCCCTCTACATCCAATAAAGACTGGATGTTGTCCTTGCCCCTTCTTTTGCCATTAATATATTTATAGAAACGTTTTTTATTCTCCTTTACAGCAGTGGCTGGTCTAAGTTCTAAATGGGCTTTTGTCTCCCTAATTTTTTTCCTACAAGACCTAGCAACGTCCTTAAACTCTTCCTGGGATACCTCCCCTTTTTTCCAAAGGTGATACACCCTCTTTTTTCTCCTTAATTCCTTTAGAAGCTCCTTGCCCATCCAGTCTGGCTGTCTCCCTCGTTGGCTCACCTTCCGGCACATTGGCACAACCTGTTCCTGTGCCTTCGAGAGTTCTTTCTTGAAGTAGGTGCAGCCCTCCTGGACCCCTTTGTTTTTAAGGGCTGTTTCCCAAGGAACTTACTGAGTTAGTTCCTTAAATAAGCTAAAGTCTGACCTTCGGAAGTCCAGTGTGGAGGTTTTGTTGATTCTCCTCCTGGTTTCACTATTAAAAACTCTTATTATTTCACGGTCACTGGATCCCAGGCAGCCTTTGACCACCACATCTCCCACCAGCCCTTCTCTATTTGTAAACAGTAGGTCGAGCAGGGCTGCACCCCTGGTAGGCTCACATAACAGCTGGGATAAGAAGCTATCCTCCTTACACTCTAGGAACCTTCTAGACTGCCTCTTCTCTGCAGTGTTAAATTCCCAGCAGACGTCTGGCAGGTTAAAGTCACCCACAAGAACAAGGGCAAGTGATCTTGAGGCAGCCTCCAGCTGCTTAAAGAATAATAAATCAACCCAATCTTAGACCAGTGTCCCATAAATCACAGGACACTATTTCACCAAGTGCAATTAATTATTCTTATTTGGAAGTCAGTCTGAATGTTGTATTTCTTATGTTAACAGCATTACTTAACTGCCGATGTATTTTCCAACCACTTATTGATAGCAGAAAGCCATAGTAATGTGTGATCCAGTATCAAAAAGTAACATGAATGTTTTCAAATTGTATCACTAAGTAAGTTAGTGTACAATACAAGTAACTGAGTAAGTTTGGAACAAAGAAGACCATTTGAAAAAGAGAAAGAACTACATATTTGCTCCTTTTACTTCAGTCTTTATGGAACAGAAGGAATAATTCTTTGGTCTCAGTACCTATTAGTAGGATTCTTCATACAGAGTTAAACTTTGTGCATTTTCAAACAGAACAGTCTTACCTTTATTTCATTAAATCCTTACCGGTAATAAGGTTTGCAGGAATTCTGTCAGTAAGGAAATCTACTACAAGGATTCGACTTGTTGCAAAGATGACTCCTCCTTGTGTGTAAAATTCATATCGAGTATTATTTGTAATTTCATTAGTAACACGACGAGGAAGATGAACAACTCCATCTGACCTCAGCTGATCAATAAAATAATCCTAAACCAAATGCAATAAAAACACAAGACATGGTGGTAATTGGTGAAATGGATGTACAAAACTCCTTAATTTTGAGGAGCTCTCTAAACCAGATTAAAAGCATGATAGTATCACACATTACCTAAGGAAATCAGAATTATGGTGGTTTTTTTTTTCTTAGGTGTAGTTTGCTCAGTTTCAAACTCATCCAGATAATTTAAAAATTTATGTATTTTCAGCAGTAGCTTAACTTAGGCAAATATGAGCAAACAATATGCAAAGTAACTTATATTTTAATAGCTCCTTTTTAGGAAAATGGTGATTTTAATACTGACTTCAGAACAGAGATTTGGGAAGACATTGTCTTTTAAGTCCACTCCCCTGTCAAGGGCAACTACAGCAAGTAGGTTGTATACATGAAGCCCAACCTTAAACTACAGCTGTGATATTCATTCACCCGTGGTCACTACAAAAAAATCCCTGGAACATCACCATCCTGACGGTGGGCAGTATCCCTAGTTCCAGGGAAATCAGTGGCATTTTTGTATAGGCAGGGCCAAATCTGTCTAATCTCCTTCTGCCCACCGGCTTTTAACAGTTTTCTGCTACTCGGAAGTTATGTACACAAGCGTATTTTAGCTCATTATTGTTCATCGTGCTGCACGAGTATGAATTTGGCCCTTGATGCGATTCTGAGCGTGTCTGATCTGAGAACTTGTCCCCGGGGAGTGCAGAGGCCGAAGCACAGCGCCCAGACACCTGCCCCGCGCTGCCGCCATCCGCCTGCCCCTACCCCGAGCCCACGCAGCCACCCGTCCCGAAGGGCCCCTGTGCTCGGAGGGAGAGGGCAGCAAACGCCTTCCTCGGGCCCAGACACTGAGAGGGCTGTCGACCGCCCCCGGGACGCGCCCGCCAAATGAACCGGAGACACCGGTGCGATGAAAGGGCGGGGCAGAGGTGCCGCTGCTGACAGGGGCTGCCCTCACCTCCTCGGCAGGGGTGGTGTTCAGCACCAGCACCAGGCTGGTAGGCTCGCAGTACAGACGGAGGAAGCGCAGCAGTAAGCGGTCGACGCCAAGCCCACGGGCGCAGATGACCAGCCCGTCCTGGTGGAACAGGTCCAGGAAGATCTGGCTCTCATGCTCCAGCAGCACCGCCATGGCACCGGCGCCGGTAAAACAGCGCATGCGCGCCAGCAGCCGGGCCTCTCGCTGCAGTGCCCTCTGCCGGACCCGCGCGGTGTGGTCCTCCAGCGCCGCGCGCAGGCTATTTTCCCGCCTCGAGCTCGAGGTGCCAGAGGCGAGGCTCCGGCGAGAGGAGAGGTTTGCTGAGCCGCCGGCCTGAAGACGAAGGTGGTGGCGAGACTCATCTACCCTGCAAGTGCCCCACAGGTGATCGTACTGAGGTGAGCTACTGACACTAAATTCTTTGACATTTGCATTAAACTTATTTTAGACCATAAAAATGCCAGGAAATGAACATTTTTACTTGGGCAGTGTTTCATTTTGGGAGCCTGCAGGTCGGTTTACTTGACTAAAGCAAAAACTTGTACAGTATGGAGAAGGCCGAGGTGATCAGCAGTGCCTTTGTCTCAGTGTTCACAGGCAGTGGCTCTAGCTGTTTTGCCCAAGCTCCAGAAAACACAGGTGGGGAGTGGGAAAAGGAGGATCTGGCCACAGGTTTGAGACTGTCTGAAGAACCTGAAGGTGCACACCTGGCACGGGGCCCAATGAGATCCTCCAGCAGGTCCTGTGGGAACTGCAAATGAAATCACCAAACCACTGTCCATCATATTTGAAAAGGTGTGGCAACCTGGCGAAGTCCCTGCTGTCTGGAAAAGGGGAAACATAATCCCTGTCTTCAAAAAGGGAAAAGGGAAGACCCCAGAAACTATAGGGCACTCAGTCTCACCTGTGTGCCTGGCAAGGTCATGGAGCAGATCCTCTTGAAGGCTTTGCTAAGGCATACAGAAAATAAAGAAGAGGTGATTGGTGTTAACCAACATAGCTTTGCCAAGGGCAAATCATACCTGATGAACTTGGTGTCTTTCTGTGGTGGAGTTACAGCATCAGTGGGAAGTGCAAAGGAAGAGCAACCGATGTCATCTACTTGGACTTAGCTAAAGTGTTTGATACTGTCCTGCATGGCATCCTGGTCACCAAATTGCAAAAGTATGGACTTGAGGATGGCAGCTGGATGGCAGCACTCAGAGAGTTGCTGTCAGAGACTCAATGTCCTGTGACCAAGTGGTGTCCCTCAAGGGTTGGTACTAGGACCAATGCTATTTATGTCATTGTCAATGATATGGACAGTGGGATTGAGGCACCCTCAGCATGATTGTGGATAATACCAAGCTGCATGATCTGGTTGACATGCTGCAGAGAAGGAATGCCAACCAGAGGGACTTGGACAGGCTTGGGCCCAAGCCAACCTCATGAAGTTCAACAAGGCCAAGTGCAAGGTCTTACATCTGGGTCAGGGCGATCCCAAGCACCCCAAGTGTAGGTGGGGTGAGAAGTGTCTCAAGAGTGTTCTCAAGGAGAAGGACTTGGGGGTGTCAGTTCATGGAAAAACTCAACATAAGCCAACAACTTGCACTTGAAGCCCAGAGGCAGCCATGTGCTGGGCTGTATCAAAAGAAGTGTGACCAGCAGGATGAGAGAGGTGATTCTGCCCCTCTACTCTGCTCTTGGGAGCCCCCACCTGGGGTACTATGTCCACTTCTGGTGTCCCCAGCACGAGGGGGACATGCAGCTGCACAAGTGGATCCAGAGGAAGCTACAAAGATCATTGGAGGCTGGAGCACCTCCCTTATGGGGACAAGCTGAAAGAGTTGGGGCCGTTCAGCCTGGAGAAAAGAAGGCTCTAGGGAGATCTTATAGCTGCCTTCCAGTACCTGAAGTAGGCCTGCAAGAAAACCATAAGGGGACTTTTTACAAGGCTTATAGTGATTGGATGAGAGATAACAGCTTTAAGCTTGAGGGGAGTAGATTTAGACTGGATAATACGAAGGTGGATAATACCGATGGTGGTGAGACACTGAAACAGATTGCCCAGGTAGGTCGTGGATGCCCCTTCCCTGGAGGCTGGATGAGGCCTGGAGCAATCTGGTCTAGGGGAAGGTGTCCCTGCCCATGGTAGGAGGGTTGGAACTAGATGGTCTTTAAGGTCCCTCCCAACCTAAACCATTATGTGAATCTGTGAATAATGTGACAACATTTATTGCTTGGTTGGAATACAGTATGAAAGGCTGTAGTCCAATAAGGCTACTTCTAGAAGAATTATTCTATAGAAATGGCCATAAAGTTTAGGAACCAGCCTAAATTACATGGACACTTAGGTCAAACCAGCTTTGACCTATTGTTTCCTACACGAATTAGAAATAACACATTTTCTAATGGTCCAAATCAAATATTTCAGGCATCTCTCTAGTCTGATTTTATTTTGTACTATCTATATTTAAAATTTTTTTTTTTAAATTTGGCTAATTCATTTTATGTATAGTATTAATATAAAATTGTTATGAAGAGTGCTTCTTGTGCTTATAATATTCATTAACCAGTAGAGGGCTGTCAGCTGTTACCTCAAAAGAACAGAATTTAGGCCTAAACCTTGCAATTAATTTAGGTGTATTTTTTTCTTTACAAAACAGTAGAGTAATATTTTAAAAGCCTGATATACATATGTAAGTAATAAGCATGTCGAGTAACTTCAGGAGTTTAATTCCATATAAAATCACAAACAAACACAAATTATGGGCTGCTTTCAAACTGATATGAGATGGTCAGTAGAACCGCCCCAGAAAGACTTGCATGTTTTAAAAGGCCATTAACAGACCTATTTAATTAATCATATTAACACTACATGAAAGGCAGTTTAATTGCATGATAGTGCAATAGAGCAAATCACTGGAGGTGGGCTATTATTTGGATCACCAATATTAATCTTCTCTTTAAGATATACTTTTGACAGTTTTTTTTTTTATTTTAATGTTGACAAGTTATTAGTCATTACTAGGGAAGAAAAAATGCAAGAAAGTGTGACTGAGTCATTTATCTGCCCAATTGTGTAATGGGAACAGACTTGTCTGAAAACTAGTAACAGTTCTTGCATGTAATATTAATGAACTTTCGTTACTGACAATGTAAAGAGCTGAGAAGATCTCCATGTAAGAAGAGAACGAATATTTAGATAATGTACATAAAACTTACTTTTATATTCTGTCTAAGACATCCTTATAGTTAAAAGATAAGACTGCTGAAGCGGTCTGAATTACTGCCTAGTTTTGTTATCCAGGTTCTGAAGGAAATATATATTTTAATATTTTTCTTTTTAATTGGAACAAATATCCTTCCTAAGAAAAAGAGCAAAAATAGAAATACTGATATTTATTTGTAGGTGTAGAAATATTTTGGAAATTGAAAAAAACACATTCCATAGTTTGAAAATTTATTCTAAGCCATTTTTAGCTACATCTAGTAATATTCTTAGAATATTTACTTCTGAGGTAGGCACTTTCTATAATTTGTAATTGGCTGAAATCGATTCTTCTCTAGCAGTCTACATATGGAACATTCTTTACAGGTTAAAAAATACTTCCCCTATAAAGGAAAACCTAATTATTCTTTTTCAGGAAAGCTATTGTAAAAATTAAATATGACATTCTTTTGCTAGGTTAAAAATGAACTCCAGTAAGACTGTTATGGGCTGTGGCTTGATGGATAGGCAACATTAGTAAGGGAAAGTTAAGTTCTTGTCCTACGTTAGCTCTGCACAGACCATGAGGCCTTGGAATTACTCTTAGGTATAATTACCATACAAGTTACAGCATTTTGTTCACAGTATTTTTTCTCCATTATTACAAAGGTAGTTTAAAAGCTATAAAGATGTGTACAGTACATACTTAAGTACCCTGAACAACATTAGTTTTTATTTATTTTTTCCTCTACGTGTACGTCCTGTATAAATAAGATGATGATTGTGTAGAATATCCCACTTAATAGTTTCTAGATCTAAGAGTCACAAAATACAATGAGATTTCTTTATTGTAGTGATATATAAAAATGACAGATAAAGTGTTTAATATGTTACCTATGTTCAAGTCTTACCATATGTTTCTAAAGAACATGGTCTTATTCACACTGAGATGATCAGCTGTTCATTTAAAAGAACTAATTTTATGATGCATTTGTTATTAGCAAAAGAAGCAGCAGTTGGTGATGCAACAGGGAGTATTTCAGTGTGGATATATACGAGACTGTGTTACTTGTATGTGAATATATGCACTGTTGTGACCAGTGTAGATTTCTTCTATAGTAATGGCAATGTAAGTCCAGTTTTGCAATTTTAATTGAAAATTTTGTGTTTCCCAAGTGAAGAAAAAAAAAAAAGTATGGAAAAAAATGATGGAAATCATTGTGTTCCAAGTGCTACTAGAAGCTTTTGTGAAAAGAGGTGATTTTGCAATGTTATGATGCCTAACTTGTTCATCTGAACTGCAGATAGATAACATAATTTGTTTGAACTGATTCCAAAAAGAATAATTGTAAAATTTAGAGATTAGAACTGGAGCTGTAAAAAAATATAGGTTACTCTCACTCACAAACTAAATTTTCTATCAAGCTGTTACTTTGCTATAAGAGCTTGCACAAGATCTCATCAAGAAAAATGAGTAAGATTGAAGCAGCATTCTGAAGAACACGATTTTTAGGCATCAGGAAAACAGTTAAGGAGCTAATTTGCACGTCAGCCTGTTACACTCGTCGGTCCACCTTTGTGATGCGCTGTTCTCTCCAAAGTGTGTTTACTTTTGTGGGTAAACCAGAATGAATTGTTTTTAAGGCTGCATTCCAAACCCCGTGTTTGCTGTGTAGGTGAAGAGGATAACTTTATATAGAGCAATAGTGTTGCTGTAAAAGTATCCTGTGGGTAAAACAAAGATAAAATTGTGACTGTTCCTAAATTTCACTTGTAAAGTCTTGTAAACATGTGAGTTAATATGAAGTATCAGTTTTTATACAGACTTTTTTCCTGAGGCATATTATCAAATTTTTAATTTCTCCAATACAAGAGTGGTTTAGCATGGAAGTGTGCTAACATGGAAATATACCAACATGACAATTAAAAACCATTTCATATTATTTTGAAAATTGTGGAAGTGGTATTAATATTGTTTTACATGATAGACATTTCTAAGTAGAATCCTTGTAACCTATTATCGAAACAGGATATTGTTGGTAATGTAGAATCACGCTAATAATTTACTTAACATTTCAATAACTGAAGGCCCCTGCAGTTTCTTCACTGAAGGAATATTCTGATTTTCTCCTTGGGACAGATTCATACCACTGCGACTTCTTGCCTTTTTAAAGAAAATGTAAAGTTAATATGAAGCAAGTTTTCCTCATATATGGGATTTTCCATTCCTCTGTGTTCGTTTATAGAGTATATGCAGCAAAGACAGGAGTTGCAGCATTTTTACACCATTTTATAATATTCTGTTATTGTATTTCCTGAATCAGCAGATAGATCCAAGAGAATTTGAGGGGTAAAAACCAATTACTTAGAACTTTGGGATGTCCAGATGTGGACAGCAGCCAAGCAAAGGGAATCAGGACTCAGATTTCAGACTTGAGCTTCTGAAATTTTCACCATAAGTTCATGCCTTGCCCAGTGATGTGTAAGTGTTACTATTTAAGGAAGTGAGGAAAAATAACATCTTACTTTAAATATCTGTTTGCTAGAAAGTTTTGTAATGTTTCTGAACAAAGGAAAAGGCTCATCCCTGCTTCTGCTAAGCCAGGTAAACCAGCATTTTAAATAAATAAAATGGCTGTCTGCCTAGTTGACGTATTCCAGTGAGGTAAAGAGGCTGGTTAACTGCTTATAGGAAGGGAAAATTAAGTATCTGCCTGAAAATATCATGTATAGAAGCTCTACAGTACCATGTTACTATTTTCTTAGAATGATTTAGTTTTGAGCAGTTCAAAGTGAAAAATAATGCTAACACCTATCAGTCTTGGATTACTCTGAAGGAAAGAGTTCAAGGATTGGATACTTTCTCTTCTCTGTATTTGAGTAATTTCTGGCTTTTACGTTCTAGTTTGAATGTATTGTATTTCCTAGAAACATATCAAGATAATTAACCTTCTCTTTACAAAAATTACCTGGAACATCTCTGGAGCACTTAGAAGCAAGATTGGTTTTCCTGGGATTTACCATGCAATACAAAACCCAGAATTGGAATCCATAGGTCTCTACTACTCTTTACTTCCAGTATATGTGTCTGAAAAAATAGGTATGTACCAAATTATCACACCTCTCATATTTCTGTCTTAATAAAATAGCATTGTGAATGTGTGACATTTTAAGCTCAATTTGAAGAAGAGAGAAAACCATTGGCTTGCATACTTCAGAGCCTATAGGAAACCTCTAATTATGAAACAGCAATAATAATTTCATAGTTAAGACTGAAGCTGGCTTCTTATTTTAGATCTGAATAGTAAATTGTCTTTACAGAGCTCCAAGAATTCTCCAAATCACTTTATAACTTTGCATAGTGTGTTTTATCCTGGAGTGTATGTTTCCAGGGACTTTGTAGGCTAGTCAGATTAAGAGTTTTATAAATACAATATAATATTCAAAAATCTCATCTGACTGTTGAACATTTTCTGAGATCCTTGAAAGCATGAGGCCTACAGATGTCCCAGTCATTAATTATTTTCTTTCTAGGAAAACGTGTACATTGTTTTAGAGATAAAGTCTTTACATGTCAATGAGGAATTAAATAAAAAAGAAATCATTTTATGTGTGACTTGAAAAAAGATTTCTCCTAACAAAAGTAGGGGTACAGCTTTCTTCTAGAGGACTATGTTTTAAATTTGATTATTTGCAGTTCGTTTTGTGTCAAGTCCTTTTGTACTCATGCAACCAAAAAATAGAGCTAGGCAGATTTGTTATGAGGTAAAATGTCTGACTTGCGTAGTTTCACAGATGGGACAGTGCTAGTTTCATAGTCAGTGTGCTACTAAAATTAAAAAAGAACAGCATGAAAAACATTTTATCTGTATGCTAAGATTCTCATTGAAATGTCTGTATTTGGTATAAAAAAAGTGGTGACTGAATGCTTAAGGTGTTTAAGAAATGAACTCAAGCTGTACTACTTTTCCAAACTGTACTGTGACAGATATACTAATTTTTTTTTTTATTTTTAAAAAGTTTTCTTCCTATGGGGAATTTAGAAACCAGTATTGCTTTAGATCTCTGTAGAATTCCTGCTGAAGTTTGCACAAACGTTTTAGGCAAGAATTTGGAGTTGAATTCTAGGTTCTGCCGTGAGACGTGCATGTGCAACTCCTGTGGATCTTGAAAAATCATAGTTAATTGCAGTAATTTACTGCTGAGGTGTGTGGTGCATATAATCAAAATATATAGACTGACAAGAAAATCTACAGTCAAGCATATTCGTTTTAATGAACGAATGGTACAATTTCAGTACCATTAATAGCTCATTATAGGTAAGTATTATTTCTTCTGCTATGCCGCCTTTGACACTTTATTAATGTACCAAATCTGCCTTCCCATCTTTGTGCTCTAATCAATCACTGTCTACTTTCCAAAGTTTTTTCAGAGAACTTCTCAAGCCCCTCCACTCTGTTTAAAAAAAAAAAAAAAAAAAAAAATTACTTCTGAGAACAACTACTGTAAGGAGCTTTCCTCAGAATATGATACATGTAGGGTGAGACGAAGGACAGTTTGTATCTAGGGTGGCATGGCTGGGAAAATAAGAAGTTATACATCATTGGTGGATTGTATTATCATCCCATACAGGTGAATCAGAAATATCTCCAGTGATGTTTGAACTAATTTTCTTCGTAGACTTCACTGTTGTCTTTTCTTTTTAAGGCTGAAATAAGTTAGTGTGCCCCTTCTGTCACATGTGTGCATAAGGCTGGTTCTTACCTTTCTAGAGAGCCTTTAGGGATGGATAGCTGCAGATGGAAAAAAAAATCTATCCTGAGTCTCTTTACATCCTCTTCTTCAAGCAGTGTTGGCTCTCAAATTCAATTATTTCTTTGAAGTCAGAGACCCAGACCTCATGCCTTGCTTCCTTCAAATCCCTAGACTCCATTTTATCTTGAAGACAATGAATTCAAGATGTTTACAGGGGTTTAAAAAATGTAGTGGTGTTATAAACCACCAAAAGCTATGAAATACCAAGATCTAAGCTTTGGAATGAGAACCTTCTCTTAAGGAAATCTCACTGTATGCTACCCATGCTTTCACTCTTGTCTAGTCATCCACAGCAGGTTACTGTCTGATACAGACCTTTGCTTTCATCTGAGTTGACTGCTCTTATATTCCTCACTGCCAGTGTTTACTGACCTCCATGAATAGATTTATACCGACTACAAAGCTCTTTACATACCATGTCTGTGTACAAACCTGACAACTGTCAGTGAAAAACATCACAAAACTATAAGTTATCTTTGAACCTAACCTTTATCTATCACCTTGCAGATGATTCTCTGCTCTGTCAGCATACAGGCTAACACATGCTTAAGAACTGTATCCCCCAGAGCAGATAATTCAAAACATTCCTTTCTTTTTTCCCTTTGGCTCGTCCAAAATTCCATTGTGCTGCCTTACTGAGCAAGTTGTTTGTTGCCCTCCATCACCTCACAGGCATTGGAGGCAATTTTTTTCTTTTTCATGTGTTATTTGACAATGATAAGCATACCTTATCCCAAATTCTAAATATAGCTGTGTTCTAACAATTTGTCCTAGTTAAGGAATTGAAAAGGAAATTACTTCATTTGGTTACTTTTCCTTGCCTTTTACTGGATTCTGAAAAAAAAAATAAATCTGGGAGTACTGTACATCACGCCATTCTGTATTACTGTGTTTTTCTCATCATCAATGAGCAGTTCTTTCTTTATAGCACTGCAATCACAGAGCTTTAAAAATGGAGACCGAACTCCTTAGTTGTTCCTAAATATGTATATTTTCTTATTAGTAAAGGATGAACATTAATGAGAGGAATTTTTTCTGTTGGAATGGGTGCAGTTAAGTGACTGAAAAAATCAAGTTGTGAACAATTTCTTTAGATGTTGCTCTTAATAGAGCACTCCTATCAATATTCAGAGAAATAGATCTAGATCATTCCTGCAGTTTTGTGTTGCCAGCTACTCCTGGCCTTTCTTTAAAGTTATTACAATTCATTAACTTTTTACGTCTTTACTCTTTAGTAATTTATAATATTGTTGAGCAACAGAAAGCTGAAATACAGATTATTTTGAAGATTATTTGTTAAGGGTACCCAACTTCTTTCAGTCTTTCACACAGATAATGATTTCTAGAACACAGAATTGGCAGTCTGGTTGATAATGCTGATTAAAAAAAAAAAAATCTAGCTTTTTTCCAATATATAGTAGGCTGCATAAGTATTCTTATCTCAATGTCAAGCTTTCAGTTTAAAACATACACATATTTGTTTTGATTCTTGCTCACCTTTGCTTAGTTAATGAAATTGAATTTAATATATGTAGCTTTAATTGTTGTAGCTTCATTTTAATTTTATTTAAAATAAACTTTTAATACTTTTGTAAAAAGTTGTGCAGTTTTAGTCATCACTATAGGAGTTCTAAAACTTTGAATGTGGCAATGGATCAGGGCAGGGCTTCTGATTTTGTAATATTTTAAAATTTTGGAATATATGGCTTGATCTAACTTTTTAGCCTTTGAAGCATTACTACATGACCCCATTTGCAAATGTTCATAATCTTATAAAAGAGATATATAATGACATTCTTAAAAAACCCTGAACATTGATTAAAATACTTTAGAATCCAAAGATTCATACTTATATTCATGCATAATAGACCAAGAGTCTTTATATCAGAACTGTCTACCTGTAAACTCTTCTAGGCATTTTACTTCTTAATTCTTTCTTCCCTAAGTCTGATGTTTGATTCTTCTTGCAACCAGATCTCCCATTTAGATTACCAAGGAATTCAGGATTACACTTTCAGCGTCTTATTCAAGATACATATGTATTGGAAAAATGAATAGTTAAGTGGATGCCTGGGAAACACAGCAAATTCAGCCATGTTTGTACTGAACTTTGCCCTGTTTTTAACTAGAAGGACCTACCTCAGAGTTAACATTCAGTCATGCTTTTCGATCTAAAATAGGAAATAGTAAATTATTCCTAATGCTGTGTTTTCTTAACATATGAGTTTTAATGGTACACACAACAAAGCAGTGAGAATACATCAGGTTAAGGACAATTAAATGTGCCAGACTACTGCTGGCAGCCCGTGTGTAATTATGTCTACTAAGCACCATACGCAACACTGAGTGTCACTGTAAAGTATTATTTGTAGCAGTTGTAATATTCAGCAACTCTTTTGTTTTTTGATTTGTCTCATAACAGTGCTTTAATACTTTATTAGTATTTATCCCAATTAACATAATTTTTAATCCCTACTATGGGGGAACGAAGTAATTGTAGCCCTGTTGAACAAATTATCTTTCCAGCAGTAGTCTCTTGGCACTTTCCTGAAAAGCCTAAGAGTACTTCCAGCTATAAACTGTGCAATGTGTTTTGCTTTATGATGGAGAAATGTGTTTTTCATATCTATAGAGTAATAATTCAGTGTGGCTAATCTTGGTAGTAACTGAAGGTTGCAAAGTCATACAAAGGCTCTTTAGGTAAAGATGCAAAGTAAATTGATAGTATCAGCCCAGTTTCTCTTGAATAGCTGTCCATATCACAGAGAAACCTTCTGTTATTGGCACTAATTGCCAACCTTGTTGGCAGATTAGGGAATATGATCCAAAGACTGTTTGGATAAAGAGAATCAGCTTTTGCATCCACCTACGTTCAGAGGTAGCTGTTCCTTGTAAGGATTGACAGCTATTGGTGGAGTGGAAAGCCTTTTCATTTGGTTCTTTTTCTTCATCCTTTCTGTAGATTTTGGATTTTGGCATTTCAGAGCAATACTAATACTTCTCAGAAATATAAAAATCACTTCAAGACTTAATAAAAACAAATAAAGATGCTATTGTTCCTGAAATTTCATACAATAAAAATGTTAGCAGAAGAGATGAGGTATTTTTCTTGTCAGTCATATCTAGAGAGTTACTATTTTGACTTCTACCAGAGGAGAGGAATGCCATAAAGTTTCTCAATATGGAAGGTGAATTCAGGGGGTTGAAGTGGTGATGAATTGTTGCAACAGGGACATGGAGTATGTTTTGTAGGGAAGTAATCAAGATGCCATTCTGCCTTTTTCCCACTTAAGTCTTGGCATGTTAGCTAAAAATACAGTTTAGATGATTTTTGGGAGATATTTCTCTACTGCATTTTCTTGTCTGCATATGTTAATTCAGACAGCCTCTGACTGGCATAGTCTAAAATGGTATTTTAATAAAAAGATGATTTTGGTTATTGTGTTGACATTCATCATACAGATCTGACATATCTGAAGATCAGCAGAAGCTCATGTGCACAATTCCTTACTTTTTTGCTTAGGACTTCTGGTTCTCACACTGAAAATTAATTTAAAACTAATTAAAAAAGATGAAAATACTTAAAATAATTTATCTTTTTAATTACATTAGAAGACTTGAGGGAATGTTTGTGGTCATTTACAACCACTCATGCATTTCAATTGTAAGTTAATGGGAAATTTGCTCCCACGGTCATTTGTGGATAGTCCTGTGAGTCATGTTACTTGCTGCATTTTCAGAAGACATCAGTGAATGTAGGCTGGGATAATCTGATAGAGAAGTGTTACGTTATATTGCAACTTCAGAAAAAGACATTCTTCTCCAAAGAGAAAGTGTTGTTCCAAACGTCAAAATATGTTGTAAGGTCTTTGCAGTGAGTTTTGTACTAAAGACCAAGAAATGTTTTTCTTGATAGATTTCAGTTTGAAGACCTCTGTTGAGAGACACGTTTAATACACTTTTCCTAAGTAAAATGCATAACAAAAAAAAAAAAAGTTTTCTTGATAGCAATATGTAGAAGTTTATGTGAAAATGCTGTGATTTATGGTTTTAATTTCCAATTTCATGAACCCCTATTTTGTAATTTTACTAGTATTAAATTTATAGTTAGTCTTTGGGTCTTCTCTTTGAGACTTGTTCATATTAAGTACGGAGTTTCATAACATTTAAATTTTTTGTTGAAAATTCCCTTTCTGGTTTTCATTGAGAACATGATGGTGGTGACCTGGTTGCTCTATTTATTGAATGCTGAATGCAAAGAAAGTGCAAAACCTGGTGAACCAAAGTGTAGGGAAATATTCTGTATTAACTGGATATGTGAGCAAATCCAGGTTGCGCTAACTGCTAAATTGTAAGCTGAAGTTTCACAGCCCACGCGAAAAAGGGCCAAGGATGCCACCTGCAAGCGGCCCCCAGAGGAATGAGAAACAACGGCCAAGGACACAGGCTACAGCAGTCTGCAGAAGAACTACAATACAATCTGGATTAAAGCAAAATGAGGGCCAAGCAGGAAGATCAAAGGCAAAACAAGGGGCGTTCTGAACAGATAGCGATGCACCAACTGCTTGATTCCTCAGAGCTTGCCTTAACGTTTTACACCAATTAAGAGAATTCCACGATAGTTTGTATCTGGGCGATTTGGGCCAGCTGTTTGGGGCAACAGCTTGTCCCTTAATGATTTGGACCAATTGCTTTTGTAATGGGCTGGCCTGAACAGTCTGTTAGAAGGGTATATAAATACATGTTCATATTCAATAAATTGGCATGGGCATTGCTTGGATCATACTGATCTGTGCGTGGCTCTGTCCAGGATCTCCTGCCAAGAAGCTGTCCCGGGAAAAAGATTTGCTATTCTGAAGTGGTTGATGGAGGAAGCAATGAGTATGTATCAGCAGACTCAATATTTGTTCAAGCATAGCAGCATTTTCTTTCCAAGTTTGTTTTCTTTTAGTTCCCATTAAATTATTGCTTAATGAACAAACAGTTGATGAATAAATGTCTTAACACAAGAGAATGAATAATTGCCATTGTAAAAAGAGGCTCTTACTCCGAAATTTTCAAATTCTATGTTTGTTGTCACTCTCAAAGGCTTAGTTTGCATTTCTGACATCCTCTTAAAATTTATATTTACCTTTGATGGTAAATGATGCCATAATTCCCTGAGAAGTTGCCGGAAAGACACACAAAGAATAATTATAAACTTGTGTTTGCTGAGGACTTCAAAGCTCTATCTGTCTGCAACACTAATCTTACCACAGAAGGGTGGAGGAAGTAGGAAGATACAGAATACTCTTCACAACACAACACTAGTAGAACCAGCATCTGTGGAGTGTGTATGGTGACCTGTTTATTTCTGATATACAGCTCCTTCTGTAGCTGTCAGTGGAATGAGACTGCAACAAAGGAATAGGGATCAGTCTCACAGTTGTCTCCAGAATCCAGGAAGACATTTTACATGATGTTGATGTTCATCTGAGGTAAAAGTCATAGCTTGGTTTACTTTGATGGCATTAGATTATGGAAACATTACAGATTAGGATTCTATGTTGCTTGTTGCCGTACACTTTTGTGTCACCTAAACTGGACTTAAAATGCTTCCTGCTAAGAAGTACTAGTAGGCTGAAAAATCAAATATAATCTATGGTGTATTCACTGAGGACACATTTGTAAGGTGTTCAGCCTTTTACAGGACAAATAAAGAGAACAGAATGAAAATTAAATAGCCGCTTCTACACCATTTGATACAAACATGAATTGTTGAAGTATGGACCTGTTTGTGAAAATTGTTATGGGAAAATAAAATGCAATAGAAGAATATAACTAAAACCTCTAGGCAGATTGTTCCCACTCTTGATGAAGCTGCGTGAATTACGCATTGAAGATGTCTACAGGAGGTAGAACATCATAGAATAAATGTCTTCAGCTAAATCATTAACAAAGACAGATGTCAGCTGTAGGATTTGAACTGAGCTGCGACTTTACAGAAGGAATCCTATCTTCCACAAGGTGGAGCTGTGTGATTTTGTCTTCTAGAAGCAATTCAGTCTATTAGTAAATGATACTTTGATTACTGTACAAGGACAAGAGAATCACAGTGATCTATCATTTCTTTCTTGATGCTGACTGCAATGCAGATTTCTTTGGAATGATCTCTTACCATTTATGCTCTGTAACATCTGGACAAGGGAGGGGCACAATTGCTTAAATAATAATTCAAACAAGTATTTTCAGTAACATTGATGGACCTCCAGATCTAGAGTGTTTATTAGGTTTGAGCAGATGTAAGTAAAGTACTTCATCAATGGAACAGAATGCTGTCTTTGAAAACAGTGACTGGAAAAGATCAAGGATTCATAAAGTGACAGAATGTGTGGTCCTGGTGTGATGCCTTTGCATAAAAAGGTAATATGACCCTTTTCCTGAATAAGAAGAGGAATTAAGCAGGAGTAGGGGGGACACGCTTGTTTTTTGTCCTTATGTGGCTGAGGAGACTGGAAGGAAACCCAGCACATTCAAAACTTTCAGAGCTAGTGGGTAGCATCAGCAGAACAGAACAGAAGCAAAGAACAGGCAACACTGGGATTCTTTCAGTTGTAGGGAAAGTATTATTCAGACAAAGACCTGGAAAGGTGAAAGTTCTGTAACTTACTGCGAATCTGAACATATTAAAGTTCCTGATGCATGAATAACCTGAGATGTATTTCTAACCACCTAAGTGCCAGCTGTCTAATTATCCATAGAGCTAGTGCAGACACAGCTAAAAAGGGTGTGATTGGACATGGCCTCCTAGATTGAGTGGTGCTTGTAGGAAGAGATTCAAGAGCACCCTGGGATATTGGCTTACTCAGTGCTGCAGAATATAAACAGCAACTTGTCTGCAATATTTTGAAACCACAGTAAGCCTGACTTCTCTGATCCCTTCCTGGATTTTATTGTTTTCAATTATAGTGGGTTAATGATTACAAACATTTTGCAAACTTTAAGAAATTCATCTTATTATGGTGTATATGCTGAAGGTTGATTTCAAATGAGGCCATGTACAATCAAACTACAACTCCCTTCTTCGTTTACTCTTCGTTGCTAAAAAACAACTTCTCCACCAATTCCAAAATACACTGCCAGCCACTCGTCTGTTTCCTAACTTGTGGATAGATGAGAAACAGAAGACCTGTGATTGCTTCCAAACTATACACAAGTGAATTGTGTGGCTGATATATACACAATGATCAGCTTGCGGGTATGTCAAGAATAATAGATAATTGCTGAGCTTACACAGCAATATTTTCTTCACAGGGAAGACTCATGTCAGTTTTTATCTCCTACTCAACTGTCAGTTCTCATGGAAACTTGTTGGAACTTCCTATCTTTGATACCAGGTCCTTTTGTCAAAAAATTAGCCAATTCATTCAAAAGTTATGAGGGAGGCAATGAGAACTGACAGGCTGGCAGTGCATCTGTGAAATTTATCTCCTTGTGAAATTAGCATGCAAAGCAAAGTTTTCTAATCTTCAAATTAGGCAATCAGAATTCAGTAACTTGCATTTAACTGAAACTTAAAGAAATTCACATGACTAAACTAATGTGCACAGTTCAGTGTTGCAAGCCACAGTGTTGAGAATTGTAATAATTTTGGTTTTATGTGCATAAGTGTATTTATATATATATAGAAAGAGCTTATATATAAACCACATTCACCACTGAAGAACCTGAGAATAAAAACTAGATCACCTAGCAGGCTTTCAGTTTGTTTAGCTAACATAACCCAATTTTGGAAAACCCTACTCCTAATTCCAGCAGTGTTGATTGTCCACCTCTTTTTTTCCTGTGGTAAGCATTTTACCAGAGGAGGAGAGCCGGAGGAAATAGCTATTAGCAGTTGACAACTGTATTTTCACACAATCTTAAGTTCTAATGTTTTTTATTATAGCAAACTGATCTGTCTCATTTTTAAAATAGGACTGAAGAAAAATATTGCATTTATGGGCATTACATGGACAAGGCAGATCATATAGTTACTGACTTTGCAGTCTCTGGGTAAAACCTCTATTACAGAGTTAGGCGTTAGAATTGTCTCTTCTGAAAGAAGCTAAAAGCGATCGATTTTTTTTTTTTTTGAAAGAAGGCACAATGTGAGTCCCAAATCCATGTATGTTTGCATTGTTGAGGTGTAACAATCTTTTAATTTGTAAAAAACCTCACATTTGAAGATGTGATCCTATGATCTTGTGGTAGCAAGTGGATTTTGTCTAGGCAAAGTAGTCCATCTAGAAACAGATTTTAACTTGTAGAGTGTCAAGAAATGAGTGTGTATTTGTTACTAACTCATATATATCAAAGGATGGAAACTAATATGATTCTTCCCCTCCTTCCAAGAGTAGGAAAAGTAGGTACCTGCTTGGTTCAAACATAGCTGAAAGATTTTCAGAAATGAATAATTCGTATCAATACTTGTGGTTGAATTGCATCCCATGAGAGGAAGCATGAAAAGAAACAGGCAGGCATTTCTAATCAAGCTCTACTTTTGTATACAAGACTTTCAGTAAAACATAAAAGCTGCAAAGCGTGTTAAATTCATAATATGAAAAGGGGGCATGTAATAACAGGAAGAGCTTCTGGAGTAACTTCAGAACCAAATGAAGGTGCTTTATTTGTGGGTAATTATAGTACAACCTACATACTTCAGTCAGGTCAACAGTAGTGATAGTAAGCGTGGAAGGTGGTTTTCTGTAAAGGATGGAAATATGCGTGTTCTTACTGCTCGTAATTATTTGTCCAATAAATAGACATCAAAATAGACACATTATGTTGCCTTGCACTATGTCACCTAAACATCGTAGTATCCATGGGCTCAGATGAAGCTTAATTTGCATTTTTGATACAGTGATCTCAAAGTTCATATGTAGGAAATGTCAGTATGATAATATGGCTAAGAAAGGTACACAAGTAGGTGCTTTGCAGGTATCTTGGCACTTACCAGGCCAATAAGTAAAGGAACATGAAGTGCTTTAAGATGGTGTATTAGAATGTAACAGTTTATTTAACAGGAATTGAGTAGCTTGCTTATTTGCTCGTAAGTTAATTTTAATTTCATTTCATTTTGGGCCTCAGATGTAGAAATCCTATACTTTTTGGAGTCTGACTGTATATGCTTATGTGCATATGTATATGCTTATCTCAGTCTCCCTGACCTGTTTCAACTTGTTCACACATTGACTCTTCCTGAAATACTGTAGAAACTAGGAGGCAACGAATTCTTATTCAGAATGTAGATGATCTGTGATAACTCTATATCCAAGTGAAGATCAAAGTACACCTAATAAATTTAAGACAAGCCTGATACATTGTGAAGAAACTTATGTGCAACCAGACTCTATCTGCAATAAAAATACAATTGAGTAATACCTGCTCTGCTCTTTTTGGGCTCCCCAGGGATGTCTGTGAACATCAGGCAACACACTCTTTGTATGAAGACAGCGGTGTCTCCAACTCTTAGTCCAAGACTAGCATTACTTTAGAGTAAATGCTGTGACACAATTAGAGTCAATGAATTTTTAAGTTGCTTCCTCCAAATCCTTTAGGTAGCTTTTGTCCAAGGTATGCATTTATTATTTTATTCAATATATTTTTTTATTTGGAGCAGCAGTATACTTGCTTTACAACATCCCGCCCAGTGCGCACTGAGGCTGGGTAACTATTTTTAACACCAGTTGTAATGAGATTGGGTTAAATACTGGAGGGAGAAGGAAGAATACAGAAAGAATAAAATGGCACAATTTTAGTTGTTTCAAGTATGCTTGAGACCCTAGTTTTTCTGTTGTCTTTCAGTGTGAGAAATTCTGCCTGAGGACTAATTTTTCACTTATATTGACCCCACAGGAATGGTGGGGGGTCAATGGTGAAATTTGCAGGCTAATAGATGAAGAGATTTCTTAGAATCTCTCCTTTCTATTTTTTTCTTGTATTTTTCATTGTGGTCTCAAAGTTCCTTTTCTGCTGGCTGAGGCTTAAGAGGTAGCTCTGTCCCACAACAGGTTCTTAAATTTTCTAGAATTTACTCTTCTTTTACACTTCAGAACCCAGATATTCTACAAAATCCATCTTATTCTACAAAGCACAGATGTAAAATGAGCAGATATTTGATCTTGATGTGCCCCAAAATGATCTGTAAATACAATGAAGATGTAATGTAATGTGTCATCTTGGAATTGAATGTCCTGGCTGAGTACCAGGGCTCTGTCTCTGGGAATCAGTGTGGTGGTGTGTTAGTATTTCAGGCTCATGAATGTTTTAGCTTGAATAAATTAAAAAATCCTCCAAACTTCTTATATACATGCTTGGCTGGAAGAATCTGCTGCAGAATTAGTTAGTTTTCTGCGATGATTCATAGATTTGCTTTCTCAGCTATATTATTCTCTTATACAGTGAATGTGGCTGTGTTCTGCTTTCTTTGACATGAAATATCTGTTGTTTAGAGTACTGGAACTTAGATATTTTGAAAAGTATAATTGTCATCAAGAGAATATATGACTTTTTTGAGGGGCTCAGCAATACCTGTCTCCCTGTTCACTCAACATAAATTAATTTGGTCTTTATCTTCTCTCCTTCCTTTCTGTATTTTCTCTCCACCTTTGTAGAAAGGCAAAAGCTAAGCCTCAGAGATCCTGTATTTTGAAAAATTGTAACTATATGGTACAGAAAAGGAAGGTGAATTTGAGGCCAATGGATAATAACAGGTTCTTTATTCAGAGATGTTTTTATCAAATGAGAGACACAGGTTTAGAAAAATAAAGAATAAAACAAAAGCTAAAACAAAAAACAAAACAAAACTGTCTCCCCGCACCATGTACCATTCATCCTGTAGACAAACCAGCTGTATATTTTCATGAACTTTTTTCTAGTTTTATAGGAGCGATTTCTTTTCTTTTCCTTTTTCTTCTTTTTTTTTTTCTTACTATGGCAATGACACAGGAATCACCTGACAAGATATTTCTGAAAGGAAATAGTGTTTCAACCCAGAGACAAAAAATAGGACATGCATAAAGCCCTGGTACTTCTAGGTATATTTTGGGAAGAACTTACATGGAGATCAATATTTTTAATAATAAATACTTATTTAAATAATAAATACTTTTCTAAAGTGCTAAGTGACTTAGTGTAAGGTACTTTTTAAAGCTGGGTCCAGTACTAACTGTGTGCTTAGTACTGTATAATTTTGATTATTTTTTATTTAACCAGTTTACAAAAATGCCTGATAGCAAATGCTTACCTGAATGAAGAACTGTCTGAAACACTTGATGTGAACCTTTCACCCATCAGGTCTGAGACTTTGAGAACCTTTTGAAGCTAGATCTTCTATATCAGCACAGTCACCTGGAAAATTTTTGAAAAACCAAATATTTTTTTCCTGGATCTGGAATCTGCAAAAAGAGTAGATACTACCTGATAAGATATCCTTTTAGAGATGACAAGCAGCTAAGGCTGTAGAAAATAAGAAAGATGTTCTGGACATCAGTAGATTTCCTGGTCAATGCTAGTGAAATTTGTCATGTTATCTAAACTGACCTGAATAATTTCTATAGTCAGGTATTGTGTGTGGACCCACGTGCTAGTGCTTGCCTGTTGCTGGCAGACATCTTTTCTTGGTTACTCCAGCTGTATATCCCTTTCTCTCTACCTCCAAAGTGCTTAGATAAATAAGCCTAAACAACCTCAACACTAAGAAAGCAACAGAAAAGGTAAAAACTGGAGTGAGCTAGAAGGAGGAGGATGGCATACTAAGCAGGAGATGGAATAGCAGCAGGGAAATGTTACAAGACAGTTTGCAGATCTAGTAATAGTTGAATGATCAGGAATGTCCTTTGGTAAAACACTATGTAGTATTTATACAAAGAAGACAAAGAATTCTGAAATCAGTGTGATGAATTTCTATGGACAGATTGTTTCAGAGATTGAATGGCTCACGTATGTGAAGGAAGCATAAATATCTATAACAATAATGAAAACCAAGGGAACTATTTAAAGGCTGTTTGAAAAAGAGGTACTTTTGCAGCTGAACGTGTTATTGAATGTTTTCAACTGATGTAAGGAGAAAGGTGCCATCCATATTTATGCTTCATTAAATAAGCATAAGGAGACCTGAAAAACTGCAACTTTCTTCCTTGTCAGTATGAAGGAGCTTGTCAGTGAGAGATGCACTATTCAAATTGTGCCAGCAAAAAATAAGGATTGGGAACAAAGCACACGAAGAGCCTGTTTCTCAGATTCCAGAGGAAAGAAATCTCAGTTATTCTAAGTCAACAAACAGCAAGTGCTTTTTCATGTGGTTCTAAGTTCTGACATGAAGAATTAAAATCATCAGCTATACTAGACTGGTTTGATATTTTCAGTATTTCAGAAAATGTAATAGTTTTTTTTTCTTAATTTCTGAAGCTGGGGAGTTCTGTTTATGTCTGGTTAAAATACACTGTTACTGAAGATGTTTGCAGCTACACTTAAGCATGGGCAACGTGCCTTATCACATTGTATTACAAATAATACTCAATTTTCTTCTGATTCCATTACATACATTTTGCTGTATGTTCTTTCGATCGAATAAAAATACATTATATTTGTGTTAGAAAGAGCCTTTTCTTGATATGTAAAGAGAAACTGCAGTGATGGTCACTATGAATGTTTTTTTGATGTGGGAAATTAGGGATTAGCATCTTCGTTGGTGACACGGACAGTGGCACTAAGTGTACCCTCAGCAAGTTTGCTGATAACACCAAGCTGTGTGGTACGGCTGACACACTGCAGGGAAGGGATGCCATCCAGAGAGACCTTGACAGCCTGGAGAGGTGGGCTGTGATGGTTTGGGAGTTACCCGCCCCGCCACNGGGGTACTGGTGGATGAGAAGCTCAATATGAGCTGCTAGTGTATACTTGTAACCCAGAGAACCAGTTGTAGCCTGGGCTGCATCAAGAGAAGTGTGGCCAGCAGGTTGAAGGAGGTGATTCTGCCTCTCTACTCTGGTGAGACCTCACCTTGAGTACTGTGTCCAGTTGTGGAGCTCCTATTACAGGAAAGATAATGATGTGGTGGAGCATGTCCAGAGAAGGGCCACGAGGATGATCAAAGGGCTGGAGCACCTCTCCTATGGAGACAGACTGAGAGAGTTTGGGTTACTCAGTTTGTGAAGAGAAGGCTTGAAGGAGATCTTATTGTGGCTTTGTAGTATCTTAAGAGGGCCTACGAGAAAACTGGTGAGGGACTTCTTGGGATGTTGGCTAGTGATAGAACTAGGAGGAGTGGAGCATAACTGGAAGTGGATAGATTCAGATTGGATGTTAGGAAAAAATTCTTCACCATGAAGGTGGTGAGACGCTGGAACAAGTCACCCAGGGAGGTGGTGGAAGGCTCATCCCTGGAAGTTTTTAAGGCCAGGCTGGATGGGGCTCTGAGCAACCTGATCTAGTGTGAAGTGTCCCTGCCCATGGCACAGGATTTAGAACTAGATGATTCTTGAGGTCCCTTCCAACCCTGACAATTCTGTGAGTTGGGAAGGAGATAATCAGAGGCATTAATTAATACTAAAGCTAAACCTCTTTTGTGATATGTTTTAACTTCCGTATCTTTATCCCTTCCTATTACAGTGTTGTAGTACTACTGCAAGTGAACAGTTTGAGTGGAGTTCTGTAAAACCAGCTTCTGCAGTGGCAATGTGTGCTTGCTGAATAGCAGTAGATTCTAAATATGTAGGTAGAAGCTAAGAACAACAATCAGATTTTTTTGGTTATTTGTGTGTTTTAATTATTGATTAAGCTACATTAAGAAAATGTTTAGAACAAAAGATGAATTTGCTTGAGAACTGAAATATACATGAATGTGTTTGTGCTCTGGGATTAACTGTAACGCGTTCTAATCTAAAAATTCCTTTTGCCTTCAGAATTCTGGCAACATTAGCATGCAGATAATTTGGAGATTCATAAAATGGTTATATTTGTGACAGGTTTTGAGAAAAAAACCCAAAACCAACCTCCTGCCCTCCAAACAAATCTTGCATTGCTGCAATGTGCTAATGTTTGACTTAAATGCCAAGGAAAGGAGGAGAATATATGTGATTTAATTAAAGAAGCTATTGTCAAATGCTCCATTTTTTATTGTAACCATGTAGGTACCATTTCCTGTTGCTTCAGGATGGGACTTCATTGAATGAAACTATTCCTAAGCATTCTTCCCCTCCATCAAATCATTCCTTCTCATAAGTGTCTCGGTTACCTACCTATAGAGTTGCATCATTAAGGTATTTAGGGAAGATTACTGCAGGCACATGTGGAAAACTTCTCTGAAAGTAAATGGTAGAAAGTATTGCTTGAACATCATGGTACAGAATGTTTACCGTTTCCTCTTTCATCTGTTTGGGCCTGTTCTTTCTGTTATATTTGATAAGGCAAGTACCTCTTTTAGACTGTCACCATCTTCATGTTACCCTGCTCTTGGCAAAAAACAAAACAAGATTTAAGATCACCTGTGTTTTTTCTTTGTTGGCTAATGTATGTATTCCAAGACATGTATATGTATACTCCAAGCTTATGTATCAGTTATTTCACTTATGTCATTCGCCTCATAAATGTTACTTGTTGCAAACTAATTCATTACCCAAATGGTTTATAGCATCTTCTAGAATCTAGACTCGGTATTTATTCTTGGCAGTTTGTTTCAGGACAAACTTAGATTTTGTTTTGTAACCTACCTATTAACTGACTTTTAAAACAAAGCTTTCAGTGTATTTTGAATGTTGGAATGGGGATACGTTGATAGCACAAAATGAGAAAGACTTCAAATAATGCAGTTGTTGGAAATACAGTTCTCAGGCGGACACTGATCAGATGAGGTTCTTGTCAGTATGTCTGGTCTGCACTTCTCTGATGTTCCTGCATTTTCCTTCCTTCCTGTTCCCTCAAAGCACCAGGTTTTTTCTCCCATAATGTTCTGTTAAGCCTCTTTGTAAGTTTTGTTCCTTGTTTAGTGTTTGTTCTCTGCTTCTCCTTCTGCAGGGAAAGGGAGGAACTTGAAATTTTTCTGAAATTCTTCTGGTTTTAGCCAATGAACTGTCTCAAAATGTTCTTCGTTAAGTCAGTCTGAGCTACATAATGAGAGCACCTACTTCAGTTACTGTAGGGTTCTATCTCCTTATAGAAGCCTGTTAAAGGTATGATTATCTACATAACCTATCACTGCTTAGGCAGCCACTATTAGTTTTACTGCTTACAACACAATTACTACATACTGAGATGCTTCATCACCTTCATAATGTTAACCAGAAGCAATAAAACATATGTAACAAGAACATAGGCTTGAAACAGAAAGTAGTCTTGAGAAAAGTTTGGCATTTGATGCTAGTTGAACTTCCTTGGAATGCTTTTCACAGTGGTTAAGACCTAATTTTCCTAGATACTTGTGTTGACTTTATTCCAAAATTCCTTTTGAACAAAATTTTTATTGGTCATATTCTCACCAAAGGATGATACTAACTTTTCTAAAAACAAGGAAGTCCTCCAGGGACCCACCTTCCTTCTCTGCAATTTCCTTTACAGAAATGATGATCATCTGAAAAATGAAAGTTAGAGTTGATTTGTAGATAGCCATAAGACTGCTTATCAGGTATTGTATATTTAGATAAAAATTGCTCAGATGACATTAATTCTGTGCTATCTGCTGTGATAAAGGGAAATACCTTGTGCCATGGTAAAGAAGAGTTATTTTTTTTAAAATGCTACCTTTTTTTTTTGTCTTTAAGAGAATCAGTTCCAGGACTGACGATATTTTAAAAGAAAATTTAAGGTACTTGGGAATTCCTGTGAATATGACCTCTTTCCTCTCTTCCTTTGCTAGTGCTCTGTATATTATTGTATATTGAGCTATTCTAGGAAACTACAGCAGTGAAAAGCATGCATGTGGTACACCATACTGGGAGAAAAATTTACTTGTCAGCTTGTAGTAAAAGTGATGCATATACAACAAGGCAGGCTGTGGCTAGCTCTTGCTTGCCACAACTAGCTTTAGCTCTGTCTTTTATTGTACAAACCTTTCATTAATTTTTTCATTCACTTTCTGTGAAAGGTACAAACCTTTCACAGAAAACACCATTCCATTCTTTGGTGTGATCTAAGATTGCAGGTATTTTTACCTTTCTACTGTAGTGTGGATATACCAATGATATTCAGCTCTTGCCCTAGACAGTTTATTGCTGATTAGTCTCTTACCCATTACCATGCAAGCTGATGTGCTTATCTCACATAACCAATGTGCTTGCTTTCCCTCACGTGATACAAAATACATGTGTATTTGTTGTGAAAATGTATAGCCACTCATAAACACACTCCACAGTGTGCCACAGTGAGGCCATTTAAGCATCTGCTGTCTGGTAAACAAGTACTTCTGAGGAAAGGCTCAGAAAAGCTCATGGCAAGTACTCTAAGTTCATGAAAGGCTCTGCGAGTTGTAATGGTTTTAAAATTGGACTAAAGTTTTCATTAACACTCAAGTACCTGACTGTATTTTGGAAATTTTTACAGCTTTGAATATTTTTTCTGATTATATCTGATTCAGATACATTGTAAATTGTACTCCAGGCAGTTGTTTGTTACTAATTTTATTTTATAATTATTTCATAAATAACAAATTAAATTTTAGAATTGGAATAATCCTAAACTCATGCCTCTCCATTCCCAGAATATGTGTATGTGTCTGAATCTTTGTATTTAACTGAGTTACCAGTTTTAGGACATGGCTTTAACTGATGTCCGGCACATTTAATCTCCATAAATCTAGGCTGAAACTAGCAGGAGCTGCAGATAGACAGTGCCTCAAAAGATCATAATTTTTGTTTGCTAGATGTATGACAGTAAGACCAGGAAAATAAACAGATGGTCACACATATCAAGGTTTGACTGACAGCAGTATGGGACCCAATTCAGATTTTAGTGCTTATTACTAAAATATTTACTAGCATTTTGAACCCTTTCCCAGAAACATAGGGAATTTTCCATTTTCTTGTAGTTCAGAAATAAGCACTTTTTCCAGGTTTGCACCAGTAAGGCAAGGATTTGAAACAGAAGAGTTAACAGGCAAGAGAAAGTTACCACAATAAAATACTCATTTAGAAATCCAAAAATGGCCAAAAAAGCCAGGTTTCCTGTTAAATGCCCTTGAAAGCCATGCTCCCTGCTAGTTATTCTTACTTTCTTTTACTTATTCCTCTAGTGTAGTTAATCACTCTATCTGTTAGCCAGTTAACAGTTTTTCCTTTGCTTTTTTTCTGACTCTAATCTGGCTGGCTATAGTTCACAGCAGTCTCTACACCTCTTCAGTGAGTTCAGAATAAGATAAATGCCAAATGAAAGTTTTGCAAAAAAAATGTAGCTCCTAGATTGGAGCCTTTTCTTCACCTTCCTTTTTAAAAAAAAAACAAACATCCTCTTTTGCTTATGATTTCTCATACTAATTTTGAAAGATCTTCGTCAAAGTCAGGATAACATCTTCCTGATGGTGTTTTGTTACTAGAAAAATGGACACTTAGTTCCCCATCCTTAAATAGTTCTGTGTTGTATTTCCCTAGCTGTTATTTAAAGAAAGATTCCAAAATGCAGCATCTATCAATTACACCTGATCTGACCTATCTTTTGTCCCACTCTAGTCAATATGGAATGCTTTCATGGCCTTTCAGATATGCAGGGAATGTTCCTACTCTTTGGCACTCTAACCTGTTTACAGCAGCAAGTATGATTAACCGAAAGACTTGTAGGAGGTAGTGATGTCACATGGAGAATGCTTTAGAGTTCTCTGAGGGGACGAAAGTGCTTCCTTTTCTGCTGTAGGCAGTTCAGTGTCTTAGTACAGGTAGTCTTGCTTCTGATCTGTGATAGGCCTTTTCATGACTAATTTTTTAATGTTGTGTCCCCGGATATATACTGCCAATGGAATTAGTATTTGCATAATACTGAGAGAAAAATAACAACAATTAGACTACACAGATTATTTTTAGTGTTTTAAACACTTACATGTTTTTACTTCATTAAAAATTCCAAGCATTTACATAAATGCATCGCTAAAGATTTGGGTTTTAGTCTGTATCCTTAACACAGTTCTAGTTTTTAAATTGTTTTTTTAATTAAAAGCCCTCAGTTCTCCTACAAAAAGAACCTCTCTCAAACCTGTAGTTTTAAGATTTACCATTATAAAAATATCTAGAACTACCACATGATAGCAGGGGAGAATTATTTGTCTTAATTTATGTAGATGGTTATCTCTTGGAGTATGCAGAGAAATCATTTAAGTTGGTAGGCAACTGAGAGATGCAGATTTAATGGTCTGCATGCAATAGTCAGTGCTATTAAGGGTAAGAGAGAAGAGGTAGAGAGCTATAATGACAGGTAGATGAGAATATAACTGGAGAGACAACACAACAGTGCTTTACAACTGCTAGCTGAGTGTGGTGAGTGGGCGCACAGGCCAGGGCTTAGCAGCTGTGGTAGAATTTCATGTGTTTGCTACAGAGCAGCCCTTCTCCACTCAGTTCCTTGAGCCTGAGGGATTTTCATGAACAAATTTGAATTAGATTTTTATGTCTCTTGGCTTCATTCTGAAGTCCTTTTCTCTAATTGTATTTGGACAAGTTCTTCAAGTTATTAATGTCTTTATGTGCATTTGAAATGATGCTGTTGGGAGGAAAAAGAAATTGGCAGGTCTTTTGAGTTGTCTTTCATGTGGATTTCCTCCTGACTGTGAAGAGTACACAGTGTAAATTTGGTTCTTTTTCTTTATGATCTGCTCTGAAACCACTCTTCTAAATTTTTTTCAGTCCTTTCAGTTGGTTATTTTAATTCTACACATTTCAGACTATTACATTTTTTAATCAGGAGAGGGAGAGGCAGAAATTTCATTCTTTGCAATGAGTTAAATCACAACCTGCATTTAACCTGCAGTTACCTGTTCACAGAAAAGGGCATAGCAGGAAATTAGATTATTCAAACAACAGAGTATTTGCCTCTTTTCCTCCCTTTACCCTCCAAGTCTAACAGAAGAGCCTACATTTTTCTCTAATAGTTTCCTCTGTTTATTCACCAGTTTCTCTTTACCCATGATGTAATTTTCAGAATTGCTCCCACTTCTTTTTTCAGCTGCACATCTGGTGACTGCAGGACTTAATTATAACACTTTCAATGATCAGCTCTGTCATTTTTACAATACACAGAAAGAAAACCCCAAAAACCAACAGGACATGGATGCCAACAAGTCTTTTTGTTGTTTCCTTTACCATCATTCAGTAGCAGTGAAGCAGAACACTGCAGAAGTGAAATCAGAGCATGTTAAGAAACTGCCTTATTTTCTTTATTTTGAGATCTTCTTTCAGGATGACTTTTAATCATCTGCAACTTGATCTCAAGAGTTCTTTTACTGTGGATGTTCAAAAATGAAAGGAATTCATATTCCATGCCCTGCAAATGTGAGATTACAATGTGAGATTACATTTTTTAGATTTCTTTCTTCCTTACTCTCTAAATATTTGTTTTGTAAAATAAATTTTAGACATACTGATCATCTGAAGATTTTGAAGTGTTGTATGAATTTTTCTTTAATTTGATCAAAGTTTCTGGTTGTTATGACTTGTGGAAATACTCCATTGCCTGCTGAACTACAGCTGAAACAGTACGTCAAACAGAACTGTCATAGGCATCTAAAACAGACAACATGGCTTCTCTTCTGTATCAACACTGATAGCATCCAGCATCAGTTGAGAAGTGACAGTGTAATATAAGAAGTGTTTTAACATTTGAGATGTTTCTCCTTTGCTGTTTTTGTTCCTTGATGGTTTTAACCATTTTGTTGTGGATTATGAAGAATGCTACCAAGAGATCGTTGTCCCTGTAATTGAGTAAGAGTTAAAAATGCTTCCTATTTGCACCTGTAAGTCTGAACTTGTGCCAGGTCTTAAGTCTGCATTTTTATCGGTATTTTTTTCTGTTTCTGACTAATAAAGGGGTACCAGTATTATTTAAACTACATTCCTGGATTTAATGTTACATTAAAAAAAAATTTGTTCATTCTACTTATACTTTATCTTGGTTTTGTACTGGTAACTAACTGCATAAGGTTGCCATGGATGACTTTATTAAAAATACTTTTCTTTATATGAAAGCATCATCTTTCGATTGCTGAAATGATGTGCTCTCATGAGAACAATGTCCAATATATTGGTGAGTCTCCAATAAATGCTTATATGTGAACAGTCTTAATTGCTGTATAGCAATTCACTAGAGAATATATTCATAACCTTACTTCTCCATCATCCATGAGGGTTTATCCATCCACCTAAAGTACTTAACAGAACATATATTTGCTGGAAAATAACAAACATTAGTCTGCCAGAAATATGGCCAAATTTAAATTAGCTTTCATATTGTAACAATGCTTTATGGCAGCTTATTTTCCACTAGGGATACCTTTATTGTATAATGCTTTCCTATGTTTTTTTTTTTTCCTGTTAGTTTTGCCAAAAAATAGAAGCATCAAAGAATGAGACTCTTCTGCCTTTTGTGATAGCAATGAAATTGTTAGCTGGGTGTTAAGCCTAGACCCGTATGAGACCCAATAAGCTCATGCACAACAGAGGTTTGGTTTGGAGTTTGAGTATTAATGAAAAGTCATATAGAGACTATTTGGAGAATTTCCTGGTCTGGAACCTTTACATTGAATTATGACTGAATTTTCAATGTCTTTCGTTTTAGAGACACGTATCAGTCATAGCCAAGCTAAAAAATGTACAGACAGACTTTCAGTTAATGAAAATAGTACTTGCATAAAGCATTCTCATTAAACATTAGGTGCATTTGTTACTGTTGCTATCTCTAGCATAATCTTAACAGTTGTATACTATATTTTGAAAGAAAACCAACATTTCAGTACTAACGCCACTTGTAGGGATTTGGACAAGCTGCACGTTTTCATCCCAAAGAGGCAGAATGTTTCTAATCTGCTGTTGGGTGTTATCTCACTACTGTTTGATATAAGGCAGGTCCTGTCAACTCCTGCAGTGGATCCGTGTGATGTTAGAGCTAAGCCGATGTAACGGCTGCTGTCTGCTATGGGCTCCTGTCCTTTTCCTTGGACTGCCTCTGATGCTCCTCTGACGCTGCAGTGTGCCTGGGCAGAGAAGCATACTGACTGAAACCTAGCCCCCATTGACTTATATTCTGATGATTTAGTTCTCTGAACTGGCTTACTGCTGGATCACAGGAATGGCACAATTTGCTCATGGACAACAAAAAATTATATTTCTGGTAAAGGAGAAATAAGTAAGACCCTTCTTTCTAATAGCTATTAGTGAGTTATAATAGCTAATCCATACTGATAATCTGCTACAGCTTGCTGGCCCTTTTTCTTTACTATTTAATTTGGCTTGCTTTTAAGCTTAGAAAACAATCTGAACATAAATTATTGTAGAAAGATAGAGAGTCACAGTTTTCTTCCACTTATTACTACTCTGTGGTAACTTTTCTAACTTACTCTGGATGTTCGCCATGAGATTATAGATGGATATGTAATATTGCTCGACTGTCCTTAGACAATAGAGTAGATAACAGCATCAATTCTTTGTGATTCTCATTAAGGGTTCAGACTAAGCCAGAATGTGCAAGTTTTACAGGGCTCTCAGAACACAATGTTACAGGTACACTCAATTTGCACAGTTGCTGTGTTGGCCTTGCGAAGTATAGCTTTCCTCTACTTGCAGCTGCTTTCATGGCTTTGTATGGTGCATGTTTCTCAAAGTAAAAAGAGCTGCCTTGTATAGAAGCAAGTAGCAACTTAGTCTGGGTTAGTGCAATGCTACAAATATTCATCATAAAACAGTCAAATGACTTCATCATAGGCAGTTCCTACCTCAGTTTCATCAGTGTTTAGGCTGAGTGATGCTTACATTGTGAGCAGCTGTCCAGAGTCTGGCTTTGTTGTTATTGTTCATTGTGTTGGCTTGCATGCCATTTAGAGACTGAGTCTTGTAGAAAACATTTTGGAGCATACGCCTTGGACTCTTATATGATGGATAAGGCTAATGCTTCTGACATACAGTTATACAGATGCGTGGCTTTACCCAGCCACTCAAATTTGGTTCAATAGATATTTTCACATACCCATCAGTGAGGACAGAACCATTGCAGAAAATCTGTGCTTCTGGAGCTAATGAAGCAGCACTAAGCAATGTTTTCATTTTTATAGCCAGCAATCAGAATGAGATGAGATATTTTGTTAACTGGTTTTGTTTGCTACTGTTGACAGTAAAAGAGTGTTAACTCAGAGACTTTAGTAAAGACTTCTAGCACATACCCAGAGTGAGGCTTTTCCAACCTATTTTAAAAGTATCCTTTTCTCCAACAGTTCCCTTTGGTCCTCATACTGGGTCTCCTGCACTTTAAGTCTGTAGGTGTTCTCCCTTCTGCTGAAGCCCAAAAGCTATTTTCAAGATTAAGTAACCCTGACATAAGCAAGAGCAAAGCAATTGAACTCATTGGAATAGTAAATATTGGTAGAGTCCTACAAAGTTCTGCTGTCTTCATGACTTACCAAATTCTGGCTCTTTCTAAATGCCATTACAATGGAAGAGTTTGCTGCATACCCTGAAGGTCAGCACAAAGCAGTTGTTTTGGGCAAAGAGTAGGTAATAAAAAATTGAGTTTTCTTCTGTTTCAGATTAAGTATTTTTTCTTTTCTTTTTCATCTTTGTTAATATATTTGCTATCTAAGATGCAGAACATTTTGTTTCTTCTCCAGTGACTCACTATTCAGTGAATATGATAGTGGACTACAAAATACCCAAAAGACAAAGACATTTAAACTACTAACTGTGTGCTTGATGTGTATACTTAGTGACTCTTCAGTGTTTACTAAAACCAGACCAAACAGCTTACGATATAGTTTCTCAGTATGTCTATGTTAGTGAAATATTAAATGGCAGGAGAACAACAGTTGTTAGCATTTTTTCTGTGAAAGAAATAGTGTTAATTGTTACTGATTTCAGTAGTTGCTGACATACTGTAGAGCTCTTATTTAGAACACTAGTCACTGATGTTTTCTTCTGTATGTGCATTTCAGACATTTAAAAAAATAAGTATTTAACATTTTACATGAATGTGATCCATCTTTTTTTTTCATAAATCCTGTGGTTTTGTTGTTGAGGAAAATGATATGTGCTCATCAGGCCTCATTTGTTTTTCTGTGCTCATAATCTTCAAAATCATGGTTGCATTTGCTATTACTCAGATACAGAAGAGACTTACCCTCATGCAAAGTGAATATTTTTTCTCAGTTATTGCAAAATTCCTTAAGAACATAAAATAGAAGATTTAGAATTAAAAATTCATTCTATTACAAATAATAAATCTGTATTTTGCTGGGATTTTTGCCTCTAGTGGTGTTTCCAAGGTGATGAAAATCAAGATAGCTGCTGATACTGTATAACTTGTGAGCTAATACATGAAAATCTGTAAAGACTACAGTAGTTTTAACTAAAGCATTATAATGGCACAGCGTTTTGTGATTTTTATATGCATGTTGGACTTCAAGTTATACTGATAGTTTGTTTTATTATATTGTGAAGGTGAAGTAAATTAATACTTAAAAGTGTTTGATATGCCTTCAGAAAAAGTGAATTGGGGAAAAGATATTAGAAAAAAAGAAGATTCTTTTAAAGATCCTTCTCTTCTGCTTAGACATGGAAATACCTGGTATACAATTCTAGCCAGCATGGTCTTGCATAATTAATCTTTCTGGCTTCAGCAAATTTAATCTGTAGTACTGGGCTCTCACAGGGTGTTTTATAGTCTGTCTGTAGGCTACACTGAAGTCTTTGTTTGGGAGATGCTGGAAAATGAAAATTTGTATTATAATGAATTTAGAACAGCAGTTTTCAGCTGCCTCCTCTCGCAAGGTACACTCTGACAATAATACAGATGCACTTCTAAAATAACGTAGGTGGCTGTTTACAAGTCTGCAAGCAACCTTCACTCTCTGCAACTGTTTCCAACGAACAGAGTCAGTGACAGATGCCCTAGAAATAACTAAGCAGAAAGTGTGTGTTGCTATGGAAGCTATTCTACTGCTCGATGCACACTGTATCATCCAATTTAGAAGAACTTTGCAGCCAATCAAATAGCTCTTTTTTTTTTTTTTTTTTCCCCTTTCTTTTCCCCCTTCTCCCTTCCCCCCAGAAATTTGCCTCTGGGGGCAAAGCACAGCCTCTGCAAGTTGAGAACTTCAGGAGTCAAAAAAGTAGTCTGATCTTTGGTGTTGTTACCTGCTTTGCAGGCACACTGCAACTTTCCAAGGCTGTGTTAGTGTTTGTTCTGTGTTTATATTCTGAGTGGTAAGTTGCAGTTCAGAGGCAGTCAAGTTTCTAGATCTGTTACAAATTTAAGAAGCCTTGTACTATTGAGAATAACTTCTGTGTGTCAGTTTCACAGGTACAAATGAATGATTTCTTTCTCCCACACACTATCTAATCTTTTCAGACTAAGTGCTGCTGCGTAAAGCTTCTTTTAATGTATTTATATGTCTAGTATGATGGGACTCCACTCTTAAAGCTACGGAATATGAACAGCAATGGCTGAGTCAGAGCCATTGCACTTCCTTAGCCTCCCCTCTGTTGCCCCAAGGCGATTGAGAGGTGGAATAGCAGGATTTTTTTCATTTCTAAAGTATGTTCTTTTGCATATTCTACTCTTATTTTTGGTGCAGTGTAACTGCATTGGAGGTAAAGGAGAAAAAAGCATCATTACTGGATTGTAAAACATTTATGTTTGGGTTTTTTTAAGGGTTGTGTAATCTTTGCTACTGTATTATCTTTCTCTCGATTTTTTCATTTGTGCCAGTTCAGAGGTGAATGTGATAAATTCCCATTACAGAGTTGCATTTTTGTGATGCTGAATTCCTGCTGTTTTTCCTGAGCAGGGAATATTTAGAAGTTCCCAGCAGAGGCTAGAACCAGTTTCTAATGAAACTTTAAAATAGCTGAAGCAGTTCTGTTTTAAGTATTTGGAAGGATATTTACAGTATCTGAATGATTACTTGTGCCATACAGGAGGTACTGTTGTGATGTACGTTGAGCAGACCTTATAATTAGTTCCCAAGGGAACTGAATGAAAATGTGACTCCACTCTGCACTTTCAAATAAAATGTGGCCTTGCTAATTAATCAATTTTAAGAATGCCAGGTACAGTCGCATAAAACTCTCCGTTAATGCCGGGACAAAGTTTGACAACTCTTGCTAAGAATACAAATGATGATGAGAACAGCAATGATTAATCATTCCCATACTTGAAAGTGTTTTTTATTTAAACCCATCCTCCCTATTATATATAACTGTGAGCCTGTTAATGGCTTAAAACTTCTTACTGCAAGCTGTTAAGTAGTTTGTCAGATCACAAATGTTACTTTAAATGAACACTTAATAACACTAAGTTAGTGACTTTTTAATGTAATTATCAAAGTACTAATACTTCCAGTGTGAAGTAATGCATGAGATCATGGCATGTGGAAAAACTAAAGATGCATTTTCTTCAGAGCAGAAACCCAGAGTACAGCATAGTATTCCCTCTCTATCCTTACTCCTGATGAATTCAGCTGCAAGGTGGAAACATCTGTATCTTGCCTCTTGAACATGTGTGAAAAAACATCTGAACATCCATTTGCTCATGCTTAAAGCTGTCTGGATGAATGATCTGGTTTGCAGCATAAGCAGAGGGGAAAGGATTAACTGTAACTAATTTTAGGTCTTCATTAAGCTACAGCAGACTTAGTACTCTTTAGTAGTAATAATCTTGCATCTTGGATACTCAGTAATATGTGTCTACTATAGTTCAAGAACGGTGTTTTGGTTTTATACTGAAGCTCCGACGGCAGAACAAACATACTTGCCAGCGCCGTCTATATTCCTCACAGCTTTACAATGGCAGACTTAGGTTTCAGGATACCAGGCTGATGTAATGAGTCAGCAAAAGGTTTTGCTAAACCCCTAGCTAACTAATGCAAACTAAAGACAAAAAAAAGTTTTGATGTTATACATTTAAAGCTATAGCAGCAAGAGAATGGATACTATACAACCTATATGTATAAGAGAGTCTCTTTGTGTGTATATATAATACATGTATTTTCTCCATTATGAATGTCTCCTAGATGCACCATGACAGATCAGAAAGAACTGTCAAAATTCTGATAGCGTCTTAAATTATGCATCTCAAATCAGTTTCTCATGATCTCCAGAGCCTTGATGCATATGCTTCCATGGCTTTCTGCATCTTATCAGTTACTCTGATGTTTAGTGCTGTAAAAGCATTTTGAAATTTGTCATCATCTAGAAGCTCAAGCTGATTAAAAATCAGGTGAGTAGATGTTGTAATAATCAACACTTTGGTGGCTATGACTTGGTGCTGCCAGCTTCAGGTAGATTCCATAACACATCTGCTTTCAATTAGTAGGTGCTAGGCTGTAAATGCAATTCCTTTTTACCAGGGCTTTGGTTGGCTCTGCTTGAAATTGGCTTTGATATGGTTCAGCTGTGTAACCTTGGATCAGACAGCTGTGAGAAAAGCACTGGGAAGCCATGTTGGAATCCTCTTTGATTTTGCTTGGAAGCTGCTTGCCTAAGCTTTGTTGTCTGTGCTGGGCTCTTTATCCTCCTTACCCTGAGCTTGACCTCGTGGCTGAATGCAGATGTGCTGAACTGATATGGACTGGGATGGCAATCACTCTTTTTTCCTGGCTGTTTCAGTGCAAGCTCTCGGGACACATAAATTCTTACCACAGTAAGTAAGTACCTACTAAGTAGTACCTTGAATGTTGGTGAATCTAAATAGTATTTCTATAGGCAAATGACTGAAAACTCAGATTCCATCATCCACCAGAAGTCTCTGGATGTTGATAGCTCAGTGCTGTGACAATTTGAAAATTCATCTATATTCATTATGAACATTCTTCTGATTATAGTATTCTTTGTTGTAAGGGAATTTGCTGCAGAGGCAATGCTGGCTTAACATGGGATTGAATCACTATAGTTACAAAAGATTGAAATAAAATCTCAAGTTAGAATCATTTGTCATTTTATTCTCTCCAATAAAAAGTGTGTTTATTTTTCTCATGCACACTTAATTTGGTAGTGTGTCAGTTAAATGAAGAAAAAAGTTCTGACAGCAAAGGGAGAATTTTGTGTTGTGTGCCAATGTTTGACATCAATAGAATTATTTTTTAAAATGTTAAGCTATGATGAGTCTGTGTGTGGATACATGCTTTTTAGAAATGCACAAGGCTGGAGTACAAGGAGCTGTTTCTAAGAAGGTGGGCCAAGCTTGGCTGAGCTGGCTCACTGATTAAAACCTTCTTCAGAATAGGGAGCAAGTGCTGTAGTAAGACCTGGAACAAAAAGGAAACTCACCAGGTGGGTAAACAAGGAGAGATCATGTAAGGCTTTTTGTTTGAGCAGAGTCTTGAGCACACATACCCTAACGGTGAAGGTTGAATACCTTTGGAGGTGGAAGGGGTTTACAGATTCTGACATGCTATCCTGAAGCAAAATTGATGTATGTTACCTTTGTTAGCACTGTCTGCCTCATCTGAGTCTTTTTCCACTTCATAAAGAACGTTAATATGGTGTGGCATGGCTCTAGTTATTTACACACATAGTGTATGCACTATCTGATGCTGTAAAATCATTTTCACATGAAGCAGTACACAGATACTGATTGCTCTTTGAGAATTTGGCAGAATCAAAAAAAGCAGTTTCCACAGCCAAACGTGCTTGTTGAGAATGAGCAATCTTTGTAAAGAGAAGAGAATCCAAGCTCAAATAATGACTTTTCCTTCCTCTTGTGAGGTTCGTTCACTTGCGTTATCTATGATCTTCCCTAGGAAGATGAATTAGTGTTGTAGAGATTAATAATCTGTTATGGATTATGAATCTTAATTTCTGTACAAATATTAATTAATACTAATATTAAAAAAAAATTCCCTGGGATTCTTTGGATTTTCAATTGACAGGAAGTAGTTGCACAAAGAGTATTTATGAAGACAGAATTAAACATTTTAAACAATCAGAACTTGGAAAACAGGAACGCAAAACCAGGAAAAGCTATGCTTATGAAGTCTTAGCATTAACTCTAGCATATGTACTCACATTTTGGTCCCTGAGTAAGTTTCCTGTACAAGGATACTTCCAAAACTCATGATAATGATCCCGTGGTAAAATACTAAATATTCCATGCAGAGGGAAGAAGAGAGTAACTGAGTTGCTGCTAAGCTGCTAGTGCAAGCTGCAAAAGATTCCCAGTTAATGATCTGCGAATGGGGTACTGTGCCCAGTGGAGAGTCAGTGCAAAAAGGCAGGGTTTCTAAATCACCCCCCATTAAATGCATAATTTTGAAAATGAAGCTGGCCAATAGGCAGTAGCATCATTGTTCTGGCCAGTGAATTCAAAGCTTCATGCCTTGTGCAGGCACATTGAGGAGCAGCACAAGACACCTTACACGTGGTGATAAGCTCCTAGCTCTCAAGGCTTTGCTGCTTCATTGTTTGCTCATTCTACTCAATTCTTGGACCCGCAACAGGAGGAGGAGGGCAACGGTTAAATCGGCCTGGCAGGATTTATGCCCTACCAGGACAATTAGCAGCTGTTCTCAAGAGTTTCTGTAGTAGTATACTGAGAGACAGCTGAAGGTGCTAAATCTAGCAGCAGCACTTCTTGAAAACGGCATCTTTAGTCTGTTGCAACTGATGAGGCAATGGCTTATCCAGTGCAAGATGTAGGTTATGTATTGCAGACTACAGGGCACTTATGCAGCTCGTGTAGGGGCACTACTAACTGCAGAGGAGCTAGCAGCTGAAATTACCTTACTGTATTTATGTTGCTTTACACGTTCTAGCTGGGTGAACTGTACAGTCTGTACTTCATTTTTAACTCCTGTGTCAGTGTAGTAATCACAGAAAGTAACGTTAACTCCTGTGCAGAGAGGTTGTTCTTCCTGCGGCATATCACCTGTACCAGATGTGTTATAAGACAATTTCTCTTGAGCTAATCAACAGCCTGCAAAGCAGGAACACATGAATAGTTCAAAAGCATGATTTATTTGCATTGGTTGCCTCTGCTTATCTGGAGGACATGATTCATAATAATTTTCCAGTATATTCTCTTAGCCTTGGCTTGTCCACCATCCCTTATTTGTACTGAAGTTAAGTTGGTTTACAGGCATGCTTAGTATCTCTTATAAAAAGTTGTCCTTCTATAGGAAGCTCAGTCAGGCCTTTGTGGTTTTCCTTTTAATGTCATCTCATCTAGGATACGTGACACTGCTGGAAGTGTCCAATAAAATAAATCAGGCACTTGGAGAGACAATTTGCCTGTTAGACCCAACAAATCCTAAAGCTTTAAGTCCTGTGTTACTTAGGGTGGCAATAATGTTCCAAGTTCTGTACCTATAGGGAATTGCCATTTTGGTAGTAAGCAAATAGGTGAGGATCTACAGCTATTAGTTATGTTATGAGTGTGGGGAACGGGCTGGTGGTAGTGCATCCTCGGAGAGCAACAGTCTACTGTCGTATGTACACCTAGGTAACAAAAATTCCTGTCTGTTTCTAGGTGGCACGTCCTGTTTTATTACCCAAATGACTCTTCAGTTTTTATTAACTTCTAGTAAAAGCTATTCCATCTGTGAGTTAACAACATTTTCTTCTGCTAGTGGAAATCACCTTTTCTGGAATTTCTCCAATACCTCTGGAATGTCACCATATGTTGGTTGCATCTGCAGAGCAGTTCTGTTGTGCTTGCACTGGCTTATTTTTAAGAGAAACAAGACCAATGGTTCTGTTCTAGGTGCACAGCAACTCTACTTTGACACGTAATGGAGATGTAAGTCCAAACTGATGACTCATTATTTGGACAGCTTCGAATTGAGTTTATGATGGCACCATTCAGTCCAGGGATGAGATGAAGTAGAGCTTAAAGTGAAACCCTTGAATATTATATAATATATACAGATGTCTTTGCTAGCTGCTTTGCTCTTCTGATTAGGTCCTGTTATATCAAACTATTTGCAAGCATTTTCTCTGAAAGCAGTGGAAGCACTAAGCTAAATTGCTTGCAGAAGGTGAATGCTTCTTATTAACAAAATCTGAAACTACCTTTTATTTTTTGTTTTCTTGATTCTTTTACCTCTCTCACTTTTACCTGTATGTGGGTGTTTTAATGAAGTGTTGTAACTTTAATCTAGAGACTTACATGTTTTTGCCAGTAAGCAGTAAAAACTTCACCACAATTCCATCAAAGCTTTTCTCATTGATTAGAATCTAAAAGCTGCCATAAGAGGTCTTCTGCTGAACTTCAGTATATTGTCCATTAGTAACCATTGTGCTTATGTTAGTCATCTGTAACTCAGATTTTTTTCACACCAGCCTGTCTTCTTTGCTCATGTAACTTTTCCAGTGTTTCAGCTTTTTAGAAACACATATTACTTTGTGATGTCAGTGGATGAAGTCATGGGAGTTGTAGTGGACTGAATGCATGGCCCGGCAGACGTTTTCTTTCCTCTTCAGCGCATGGATGGCTGTTCTGGCATATGGCAACTTGGCAATATATGCTATAGGGCTGGACAATAAATTGCATGGAGAATTGGGAAGAAGTAGAGCAAGGGCCTCAGAGTAATCCTGATTTTAAATGACTGCTGATTTCTTAGGAGAACATGCACATTTACAGTGATCTTGGAGCAGCTTTTGCTGTAATTTGACTAGGAGATCTTAGGCCTAAGGCTTTCCCACGTGTTTGACTTTATATCAGTATGTGAAATCACCTTCATTCTGCTATGGTATTGTTTCACTGTGGATTTCATTCCTTTGGGCAATTTCAATAAAATGTTTTTTCTTGCATTGCATGCAGATATTTTATTCATTCAGTGTACATCTTAGTGAATTAAGTAGCAATGTTTATAAAATTTTCAAAATTATAAATCTTTCAAATTTTGTTATGGCTTGGAGAAGATGCAAGACTGAAAAATCAAACTTTTCCTGTGGGATGAAGGAACAGGGTACAAAAAGTGCATGCAAATATTCTACAAGTCTTTTGGTAGATGGTAAGGTAGGGGGACTTTTTAGTGCTTAGGATGTTTGCTACAGGTCCTTTGCCAGATTGTTTACTTTCAGCTTCTTTGTGTCCCTTGTTTCCTTTCAGACATTTCATTAGTATTTCCTTATATTCAATGAATGTAAGAGCTGTAATACCTGGTGACAAGCTTCCTGTCTGAGTAATCCCACTTCTCTATTAGCAGTGAATAAATGAGCCTTCTTGTCTGGTCATAAATCCCAAACTAGCTTTCATAAGAGAGAATTCCCAAAATATGTTTTGAGTTCAATTAGTTACTTTCAAGCAGTAGTTTTTTGCTTTGTATATTGCATATACATGATTGAACATGTAATTTTGGGACTGGAATAAGGTTTTGTCTTAATCTCATGTAATCAAAATGTTGCAAAGTTTTTTTTGGTATATGTTTACATATGTACAATTCCAAATTCTCATAATTTTCAAAAACTCTCTGAAGACTCAGAAATGCCTGGCTGTTTTGAACTGTTACTTTGTGGTCATTTGCTCAGGTGTTACTGAATAAGGCCATTGTGTTGACTCCACTATAACAGCTGAAGGTTGTCTAGGAGTTCTCAGGTTTTGTATTAACAATGATGTCAATAAAAACTGAGCTTACTTCCAATGTGCTTGTAAAAGAACTCCAGTGTTCCTTCTCTGGTTGTGGACCTATGCAAGTCTTTGGAAAACAAAGCAGCCCGCCAGAGAACATGGGTGACGCTGATATGTGGATTCTCATTTAAGTTTTCTTGACCACTGAACTTGTTCTCTGTTCTCAAAGGAAAATACCTTTTGCTAACTTTTGCGTCTTTGAGTTGGGGATGTGAGGGGAATGTACTCACTAGGCAAAGAAAGAAGTTCCAGATGTATAAGGTCTTTTAATACTTCTTTTAAAATATGTATGTACTTGCATGACCTGTGAAAAATATGGGATGCTTCAGGCTTCTTCAGAAGGAAATTAATCTGTGAACTTTTCTGTATCTGTCACAGAAATGCCAGAATTGTAAACCAGCAAAGCCAGCAGAATTTTGTACTCATCCCTCATTTTTCTCACAGAAGTGTAATTTCCCAAGTGAACAGTGTCCTTAAAGGCTTCCATCTAGAAACCTTTAGCTAGTAAATCTGTTTCACTTTTTCTTGTCTGAAGCTATTTATGTCCAGATGTAGGCTCAGTTGCCCACCCATGCCCTTTTGTAACAGGAGCACATGTGTGTGTAATGTGCAAAATAACCTAGATGAAAATGCATTTTTAGGTGGCTGACTTAGGAATGTATTCTCAGAAAGTGCCACTATTTTGTCCAGTATGCTATAGGACATGCAAGGTGACCTTGTTTTCAGAATGTCTTTGTTCTGATGATTCTTCTGGTTTTATGTTTAGACATGTTGTCTTCCTGTTGGACAATGGAAAATACCTGCTGTGTCTACAGAGAAAAGCTTTGCATAATGGAATGAGAATTCAGATCTAGAATCAGGTATGAGACATTGCCATCAAAACATAACACCATATATATTTAAGACTGGCCAGAATTGGGGACATTTTTGAACTGACACGTCCCTTTCATTTTCAGTTCCCTTCCCATGCACAAAAACGCAAATTACAATATTACAACTTTGCTCAGTGATCTTGAAGAAAACAAGATCAAATATCTATGAACTACTTCAAGACAACAGTACTGAACTTGGCAGCACTGCAGAACGTGTGTTGAATTAGGGTGAAATCATACTATTTGCAAGCATTTATACTCATTGGCTGTTGCAGTGCTTGGTTGTAGTTTCCTTGGTGGAAAGGAGAAGGAGTGTTTGCAAACACTGCAACTTGTTGTCTCTGAGAATTGTAATGGCAGCTGGGATTTGCCTGCTGGACTTTGGATTGGTTGGGGTTTTTTGTGTGTGTGGTGGGTTTGCAATTTTTTTAAATTTCATTTTTTGTTTGTTTGTGTTTTCCTTCAAAATAAAGCAAGATCAGAAAATTCACCGGACTTGCATTTTAGTATCCTAATCCTTTTTCCTTTTATAGTGTTGTTTGGTGTTGGCTTTGTTTGTTGTCTAATTAACAGGGAGCATCTGGCATTTGTCTAGTAGCCTGCCCATCCCTAATCTTTATCAGAGGGACAAAGCACAAATATTATAGCTGTGTGGTGTACCTGGTGTCCTGCTGAATCACTGTTACATTTCAGTTTTAAGGTATCCTATCGCTACCTGCTTTTGGTGCATTTACTTTAGATTTCTAGGTTGTATGCATACGTTTGTGGTTTCTGGCTAGATTTTATTATCTATGTGGAAAAACAGTTTGCTTTGCTATTGTGTTCTTTAAAGATCTGGTTTTCTCAGTTGCCAAGTAGTCTGTTGACAAAATCAGAAGAGGTCTGAATTCAAGTGTGAAAGTGCACATTGAACTGGTGACCTGACAGCCTCTGAGAGCTTGTGCTGTTTCGGTATTTGGCTAGAACTTAGTGAAATAGAGATATAGTTCAAGTTGAAAACGTGTCAGAAGTGGTAGACACTTTAAAAAGATGTTCTGCATCTGAAAACAGAGGCTGCAAACCTTTCTTGAATTCTCTGTCTAGAAAAGGAATAATTGGCTGCTTCTGCTCTGAGTCTTCACCCAGTTCAGAGCCCAGTGCCCTTTTTTCCACAGTGGGTCGAACACTAGCCAGGAATCTTACTCCAGATGTCCCTTTAGACATTTCCAGGTTTGGTGTCTTGTTCTTGCATCCTTGTTTTCTCTAATATTGATATTTCCCAAGTATGAGATTAAAAATCATCTTACTGTTACGTGAAGGATGAGGGACTACTTTTCAGATTGTTAAGTACCTGGCTCCAGTTGCATCCTGAATTCCACTGTCTTCAGCTGCTGGCTGTGTAACTGAGTCATTAAAGGACTGCAAATGTAAATAATAGACTCTTAGTTGCAGTACTTCTTGACTATACTGATCAATCCTTCTTATTTAAAAAACATTCATCTTTTAGGTCATTTGCTCTGTGTTATGGTAACATTAAACAGAAGTGTTGGGGCAACTGAAGATTTCTTATTCTACTTTAAATGATTGTTTCAGTTTACACAAATGTGGCAGTGTTAAAGGACAAGTAACTTGATTGAGACTAGTGTCTTTGGATAAAATCAGCTCTAGGATAAATGTCTTCAGTGGAAACCTATTCAGGGAAGAATTCTTTCAGGGAGATCTTTAAAGATTTTTGTCAACATACTGTGATCAAAATATGACTGTTAGCTGCGTTATTTTGTTTGGAAACTTTCATAATCTTACTTAATGTTCTTCATCATTTTGCTAGTGAATCTGAACTTAAGTTGGTGCAAGGAGCCATATAACTGCATGGCATTTTGCTGCATGCACTTAAAAAATGAAGCAGGCCATGTTCAAAACAGCAGGAAGAGCTAAACTGTACCAGAAATCACTCAGTGGGATTTCTCCATTGACAGCTCCAACCCCCAATATTTTAGCACAGTGCAAGCATATGGGAAGGTCTTGCTCCTGGCAAGTGTATGGGGAAGTTCCACGTAAAAGGTTTAAGAAAGCCTTATAGGAAGCATAGGTTTTTCTGCAGCACAACTCCTAAGGCCAATCAATGTCTTGATCAAACCTCCACTAGCACTTTGTCTCCTTGTGCTGTTTTCAAAAAGGATGAGACTGAAAATTTCTCTTTTTAGGTTTTGCTCCTGGAATAAAACTGTTACATTGTATGGCTGTGCTTCATTAAACAGTGGCTCTGTTTTACACTGGAGATAATTTTATGTCTGTGCTCTGTGAAATGATCTCTGGTTATTATCAATCTTTATATAGCAATTTAACAAAGGTTAGTAACTGTTACCTCTAGTTTACAGTTGGAGGAAACTAAAATGCAGTGTGCTCAATTGCAGCACTTAGCGGATGCTTTTTTTTTTCTTTAAAGTTTTCCCTTCCCTGCTTCCAGCGTATGGAAGATACTGAATCTGATATCTGAAAAAAACCTATCTCTGGAGAGAGCCGGAAGAGCTCATCTCTTATTTTACATTATATATGCTATTTGCATTTCTGATGTTCATGGCAAGTTAGGTAGGGGCCATCAATGTTGAGAGACATTTATTTAATGCAGGCAATATTGTTGCCTGCTGTTTTTTCTCTCTTTGAAAATCTGTTATTCCTAAACTCTTTTGTAGTGTCTATCTGAAGTTTTATAGAAAATTATATCCTTCTGCTGTAACCATATTTTGAAGAAAAACCTGTGCCTACTGCAACATATTCAAGGACCATGTTATAGAAAATATAGACAGTGATGGTTTTATGTTTAGGTAATGATTTAAATAAGGGCCAAAGATAAGAGAGGTGTGAGATTAATTAGAAACTAGCAGCAGTGATTGTGATTTACCTGTATGTTCTTCTTTTGTTGCCTATGAAGTAGGTGACAAATTTACCAGTAATTTTTCATTCTTGACGAAAAAAACTTGCTTGTAATTACCTTGCCCAAATTCTTGAGTGCTTTTAGCAGCTGCTATGTCCATAGACTAAATCGCAAGTTGATGAAGGAAAAGATAAAAACCACCTGCAATTTTGAGTCACTTATTTTAAAATAACTGCGTTAGGTGTTTAGATTCTAAGGCTTTCAATGTTTTAAGAGTTTACTCACATTTTACTTGACTTTTGGCTTTCTTGCTCCAGAAACAGTGTGGTGATAATGCTGAAGATAATCTAAAATTGCATATTTTCTCTTTTTTAAAAAGCAATTCTGCACTTACTATGTGTATTTTTGTAATACTTCTCCTAAATGACAACAGAATGCCGTGACTGTAGGAAAAAAGCAAGACCAGTGATTGTTCTTCATTAACGCAGGTAAAGGTCACCTGGAGTTCAGTCCTGCATTTTGAGTAACCACACAAGTCACAGAATTAACTCAGGTTGGAAAGAACTTCAGGGTTTAGAGTAACTTAGTGTTTGGACAGGAAAAAGGTACCTAATAATTGATTAAAGAGGCTGCTGCTGTTTTCAGCTATTTCCTACTTCTTATCCTACACCTGCTTAAAACAAAGCTCACATTTAATTGCACAAAGGAATATAAATAAACAGGTGGGAAGGCAGGTGTTTTCCAACTATAAATTTTTCTGGTGGTTGCCAATTCACTTCTCTCCATGTCAGTAATGGGGTCTATATATAACTCCAGTTTGAGAGAGCCACCTGCCTCTCTGAGCTGGTGTGTCTTGTGATGTATTGTAGAAATATATTCACCTTTTGCAGCAAAAAAGCAGGGTTGCATGTGCATCACATTGCTCTGTGATCACTTTGCCAGTGGACAAGAGTCAAGGATAGATGAGTATTTTTTTCTTAAATATTTGATAGCGTTATTGGAGATTGTTAAACAAAATTATAAAATCATTTTGTTGTTTTCTTATATCTCTTCATGGCTTTATTGTCCCTTTATCACAGCTTTATTTTCTCAGTTTACTGGAAGACTGGTTACTTATTCTCACTGCTTAATTCCTCACGTCCTCCTGCTTCCACAGTCACATGTAGGCTGCTGTGTACTGTACTTGTGTGCCTCTGTTTAGAGTCTATAGAGTTAGTTCATAGGCTTTTTTAATCTCACAGGCTTGCTTGGAAGACAGATAAGCTGAGACCAATCTTGGATTTTTTTATTTGTCAGCTGAAGAACTTTGTTTTTGTGATGAACTACAGCTGGAGTGTTAAACTGGCTTATGATTCCCAAAAACATGCCTCTCATCAGAGAAGTGATACCACTTTATTTCTAATGGTGTTCTGAGGCTTAAATCACTGATATTTGCAAAGTGCTTTTTGATTCTCCTTTGAAAGAATTATGCTGTTCTACTTGGTGAAAGCAAATTTTGAGAAGTTATTTGGAATTCTGACAGTTGCTCTCCTACTGAGGACTCAGCCAAGTCTAACACAGAGCATTATTACTTAAAATTGTTAAAACACTTTTCATTGTTGCACTTAGTGAATCACAATTTTGCTTTATACTTCTTTCTGCAGGAGCACTGGTATAATTTGAAGCAACAGCTACTTTAATGGGATGTAATGAGCAATTAATGAGCAAAATAGTATCTGTGGTGTTCATGGTAACAGCATGTCATTGCTCCTTTGTTCCTGTGCTCATCATCATCTTCAGCATCTGACCTATAATCAGTTTTCTTTTCATGATTATCTACAGTACTGTTACTTTAGGCAAGACCTCATACTCTTTTTCAGCACAGAGAAAATTGATAGCATGAAGAATTAAATGAAAAGAGAATAATATGCTTTTCTTGACATAACTAGTTTTCCTTGCTCTCCACCTCTGTTGATAGCAATAACATCCCTAACCAACTTCTTGTAGACTCATTTTCCACAGAGTAGTGTTGTTTATAAAGTGTTTCCTTTCAAGCTACAACATGTCATGAATTCTGCAGTAGGATTTGCAAATATGTAGTCATGAACCCCTTCGAAGTCATAATGTCTTCTAGTGTATTCCACAGGGCCCCGTGTTTTAAGAATCCCTTTCCTTGCGAGCTCTGCTGGTGCCAGCTCTGCCAGGATGGAATCATCAGGAAGAGGCAACTCCACTCCTTCTCTTTGCATGACAGGTCCTTACTCCATGCTAGATGTGACAAAAGAAAAGACATTTGCCTGATTTTTATGTGGAGTAAGGGTCAGAGTAGTCTTTTGCATCAACACAGAACTCTGAAAAGGAAAAAAGAGAAACTGGGAAGAAATATTTCAGATGTAACTTTGTTTCAATAACTCAAGATTCTCAGAGCTATTTATTTTCATTCCCCAAATGATGTTTGTCTTGAGAACTCAGGGGAATCATCTAGCTTCACTTTAGCTTCAAAGTATATTAGAGGTGGAATTCAGAAGCCATAGCTGCAGTGGAAATCAGGAAGTAATAAAGCACAATTTACTCTAGTTTTTTTTTTTTTTAAATTTTCATTTCTATAACACGAGGAGTTTGTTTATTAACAGAAACAAAACTACATTCAGCCATGAACTTTACTACTCCTTAAAATTCCAATTTACTTGAGTAAAAGATTAAAAGTTAGTTCATTATGCTTACATAGGCTCTAATTCAGTACCCCAGGGCAATAACAATAAGAAGATACCTTTTCCACAGGCATCCTGGGGAAGAAAAATACAGTGCCATGTAACTGTAACTTTTCTATAGTGATGATCAATGTTACAGTGCTCAGTAATACTGAGTATCCACCAGGACATTATTATGCTGCTAAAATTGTAGTTTACTAATAACACCTAGAAAAATCCAACATTTTACAAATCTTTGAAAGTAAACTCAGGCAGATGAACTTCTTTTTGTGTTATGTTTTAGCATAAATGTGATGAAAATCAGGGCTGAAGTTCTTACATCATCATCTGGATCCCCCTTTTTAGGTACATCCTCATGAAATTGCTTAAATGTGAAGATAAGCAGAGATATAAATTTTTGGAGAGATAAATGGAGACAAGAAGGTTTGAATCATAAAGCTGGGGCAAGCTGCATTGTGTCATCTGTGTATCAGGCTGTGGTATTTGAAAGCTTGAGAAACTTGCATGCTGTGCTTTGAAAGGCAGGGACATGCAGATGGGAGGAAAACTGTCTATATGGGGAAAGTTTGCTGCTATTTGGTTTAGTTTATATTTGTGCTTTTCTCATTGTAACCGTGTGGCTTTACTTATTGTAGTTAACTGCAGAGTGTCAGAGTTGGAAACTCCTGAGCCAAATATTTTTTTTGAAAAAATACTGGCCAAGTCTGTTGTCTTTTCAGGCATGGTGGGAGAACACCAAAAACACAGGTGAGGATGGAACAGCAGGCCAGACAGATGTACCCAGACTAATTTTAAACTACAGCATCTGGTTTCTATTGCGTGTTGCTGTGGCAGAAGGTTTTCATAATTGGAATTAATGATAAATCTGAATCTTAGTGTCCTGGTACCCACAGATACTAAGGCATCAAAACATTTGCTTGTGTCTCTTCTTAGCACACCAAATTTTAGTCTTACTGTTTGTTTCAGGCTTTTTGTGCTTAACATATGCCTTTGTCAGTCCTCTCCTGGTAATTGCTCTAGTTTTTGGTATTTTGTTTTGCATTTTGTTTTAGCCATTATGAAAGGTGAAGCAGTGAAAATGAAAGGTGAAGCAGTGAAATAAGCCTGTGTGTAGACAATTCACGTGACCTAATCCACAACAGGCAGGCTTCTTTCCCTTTATTGAGAGACTGTGACAGTTGAAGTCATTCTCCCTCCTCTAATTTGCTTGCTCCTGTTCTTTGTTTTGAGAAACCTGACAAACCATGGTATTCTTCCTCGCAGAAGGAGGCATATCTTACTTTGAGCCAATCTGTTTTCAGTAAAATCTTTCTGTCCTGGTAAAACTTTCCTGCTGTGTTGATCTATGGAACTGAATTGCCAATTTGATAAAGTGTGACGAAAAAGTAATTTGTCTCTCTGAAACAAAGGTTAACTGTCTGCCATCTCGCTGTTCACAACAACTGTACTTTGCCTAGAGAAAAATTGAAACCTAGTAAAAACATCTTTATTTCCTGTTAGGAAAACCAGTTAAGCTTTATGATTAAAAGTGAATTACTACTTTCTCAGATCAGGTGAAATCTGAGTGTGTAGATTCAAATCAAGAGTGATCTCTTTGCTACTATGCTGAAAAGAAGACAATGGAGTTGATATTTCCTCCTGAACCATACGCAGACTGAAAGTGCACCCATATTGTTTTGCAAGCTGCATTGTGTGTAGAAGTTGGAAGAGAAGCTGTGAAATCCCCTTTGTCTCTGAATGGACCAGTCTTGCCTTCCTGATGCCATACAGGTCGTGCAGACACCCTAGCTCAGTTTCCTGAAGTAGTAAAGCACTATGTCCCTCTGCTCCCATTACAGAATATGGAATTGCACAAAATGACAGAATGCTAGGCATTGGAAGGGGCTTCTGGAGATCTAGTGCAGCATCCCTGCTGACTCAGGTTTGCTTAGATCAGATTGCACAGTTGTCCAGGTGGGTTTTGAAAGGTCTTCAGAGAAGGGAACACTACAGCCTCTCTGGGCAGCCTAGTTCCAGTGCTCTGTCACCCTGAAAGGAAAGAAATTTCACTTTAAATTCAAGTGAAACTTCCGGTGTTCTAGTTTGTACCCATTGCTCCTTGTGCTATCACTGGCAACCACTGAAAGGAGCCCAGCCCTATCCTCATGATGTTCATATGCATTTGTAAGATCCCCTCTCAGTTCTTGGTTTCCCAGAGTAAAGAACCCCATGTGTCTCAGTCTCTTCTAAAAGATACTCCAGTACTATACCATTTTTTTGACCCTCTGTTGGACTCTTTCCAGTAGTTCCCTGTCCCTCTTAAACTGGGGAGTCCAGAACTTGACACATGAATTGTCCTGGAGCTGAGTGACTCACTCAGGTTCCAGGGCAAACCAAACAGCCCTCAAGGTGCAGTCTACTGACATATCTTTAGGTATTGTAGCCTGTCCTAAATGTGTTTCCTGTAACTAGCAGCACTTAAGAGTCATTCAGAACTTGATGCATTGCTTGTTTCATGCAGAGGAAATATTCTTATAATTTAGTTAGTGGAACAGTATTTAGATTGTTTATTTTTCTCATAAACACAGGAAAATAACCATTCATAATAAAGATACCCTTGCAAGGGGAATAAGCAGAGTGTGCTGACGGGGAAGACTTTATAAAGTTTTGCAAGTTTGCAAACAGAATAGTAAATTAGATTATTTTTGCAATACATAATATTTAACTTCAGTAATTGGTTGAATAATCTACAGTATTTGTCATTTTATAGTAATAGATTGCATGTCTTGAGCATTAGTGTGTTCTATTTAGAGACAGTTTCTGAAATAATTTGAATGATTTTGGGGTTTGAGCAGAAATAAGTGCTGACATTTTAAAAAACATTTTAGCACAGATCATAAGCACACATGGTAAAGGTCATACTGGTCAACACACAGCTTTTTATTAATTAAAAATTTGAAGGTGGACTTAGAGCTGCTAGTATTTGTCAAGTGATTGATTAGTTTTTCACTGACAAACATGAAAGGAAATCTTTATGCCACAAGTAGTTTTGTCAAGTCATTTGGAGAGGTTGCTTTTGATAGATAGAGCCTTCAGGAAGAACTTAGAAGGAATCAATTGTTGTCCTGACTATAACTTAGCATGAGTTCATTATTAAGCATCTACTCATCATTAATTCTCAGCAGTCCATCTGCCTTTTTTATGTTCACGTACTACCTACCTCTTACTGTAGTCACCTACAATTATTTCAACTATTTAACATCCAGAATACTTGTCCTGATAGCTAACAGCTCCAGGTTTTTGTTCCAGAAGCATATGAGGAAACAGATGTTTAGATTGGGAAGGGAAAAGAGTTGTTTACTGTTAAAGAGGACTTCTTGTGTCACTAACAAGTCACCGTTTTCACATTCTGTCATACAGGCTTTCAGGCTAACATCAAATCTTTCACAACTGATTGAAGGTGGGCAAGCCTGTTACTTGTTTGGTCCAACCATGAGGAGAACAGCAACAGTCACTGAGTAGCTTTGTTTTATGTTCCATCTTTTCTGTTAACAGCCTTAGAAATTGCTTTTGCTTTTCTGGCCCTTTCGGTTCAGGTTATTGTCCAGAGTATTTGGTTTACCAAATGAATGCTGAGGAAACTCTTAACATTAACCAATAACAACTACAAGATCAGGGTCCCAAGATTACATAAATCCTCTATTTTGAGCTTGGCTTTGAAACTTCACCTTATCTTCATTTTACATTATCATATATATATTAGCAGCCATTGATTTTAAAATAAAGTCTTCCTATTCCCAACAAGTCAAACATCTCTAGAAAATTTTAAGTACTTTTTTTTTTTTAATATTACTCAGTGACTCTAATGCAGCTATCATGATTGATGAATTTGATTTACTTGAAATTGCTGACAGGAACTGTTTTTTGTATGAAGTGTTCTATGTCACTTTAGAAAGTGGGGAGACAAATGTGAGCCATAGCTTATAGCAGTGGTAGAACATGTGCCTCAGCAGTACTCCCCTGTGGGAGGCAGACGCTCACTCTGGAGTCCCAATCCTTGTGAATCTAAGTTTTAAATTGTAGTGTGACAGCTCAGGGTATCTCCCTTAGGAACAAAACAAGGCCAACCATGCACAATGCACCCCCTTCAGAAAAGAAATACAGTCCCGTGGTATGAACTGACGCCAGACTAGTCCTCATTGGGAGGATTGCTTAATAATTTTTTTAATGTCATCTTGTCCATTGGGAGGGAGAGCTCAGAGTAAATTTGTGCTAATATATTCTGGTTTTGAGAAGTAGAACTCTGAAAATTTTGTGTCATAGATCAACTTTTTCAAATTTTTCTTTAAATGGCCACAGCTATACAAGGTTTGATAGAGAATATCTTGTGCCTTCTTTTTTTGTGCATAATACTAAAAAAGTCTGGAGAGGTAGAAGCTGGAGGAGATGTATCTGAGGAGGGGGACTGTGAAGAAAGACTTGCAAGCTGCTATTTCATGGCAAACCACTCAACCAAGGTTGTGAGAGATAACTAGTAGTTAGCAATAAGCAGCACGCACAGTGGAACATCAACTGAGATCACCAGATGCTCCAGTTTTGATTTACACTGGAGCCTAAGTAGCTCAGTTGATGGTTTCACTCATGCAATGCAGCAGAGATATTATTTTACCTAAACACATTATGTCCGCTGAGTATTAAATATCCGTTTCTTGCCAAGAGTTCACTAGAAAAACTATACTTGTCTGGTTTGTTTGGTAAGGATTCTTTGACTCCCTGAATTCATGAGGCTTGTCAATGTACTCACATACAGATATCAGTCTCCTTTTCCACTCATTTCTGTTAAGTGAAGCAGGACATCTACAGCAGTATTCAAACTCTGTCTTTCTAGCCTCTCTGTTATGTTTTTAAAAAGAATCAATTGTTTTTCTAAAGAAGTACCCAAAATCTCCCATTGATGTTTTAATGAGGAATCCACTTTAGAGGGATTAATTATAAATTGTCCATCTTGGTGTGCATTTTCTGTATTGATAACAAAAAGACACTGTATATGGAAATTGTAAATTTTATATTCAGAATTTAGTTTGGTAAGCAGTTGAACAGAAGTTCAACTTCAAGAAGAGGAAAGTGTCTTTATTACCTAGCCTCTTGAATCTGAATGTAAGAGGGAGTAAATTTTGTTTCTGGCTGTATCCTGGCTGGGCTGGCAGTCTCCAGAAATTTGGTATTCTGGTCTTAGATATCCAAGTGCCAAAAGAAGTCCATGGAATTTGAGTTAAATGCCAGCCCTATTCTGGATTCTCTTATGTTTCTAGGAGATTCCTCTCTTGCTTTCTGTGGTTGTCACAAATTTCCACAGCAGTGCTTGTGACTTGAGCTGTACTTGAGGTCCACAAAGAAAAAAAGAAGGGTTATAGTTGTTG